>CAUJRU010001456.1:0-150867 GCA_963277665.1 Viscum album | reverse complement strand
TTCCATATTATATTTATTATAATATGATATATATTTGACCGTGGATGTGCTATTTTTATTTTATTCATAGTTAATGGTTAAACTATTGACAATTCATATGCTAGTTTAATACAAATGGTTTAATTTTGTTTCACCCTTTTCATATAAGGAATGCATTAGAAGTAGTAAGTGATGGGTGGGGCTTTCTATATCTCCTCGATGCATCGGTTGGTCTCATGAAAAAAACTAGTGTCATGGCATAAGGCCTTGAAAATATTTTTAATTTTTGTCTTAGAAAGAGGCATTGACTTTGTGATTATGTTTTCATGCATTATGAATTCCATCATTATGAGATTTAATATTCATGTTACATGTGATTATTCGTCTAGTATAATATACATGTGAATATATAAATGGAATTATTTTATTTATATTTTCCATAATATTTTGATGTTAGTGTTTGAAAGGCTTGTGTTTTAGTCTTATGAAATGGCACAAATTTTTATACTTATTTATGTTAAATTCTACAATATTGTAATCCATGATTAACATCTAAGATCACCCCTTTATTATGTTTTATTTTTCCTAGGATACGAATAAGTATATTATTATTAAGCTCTAGGGATGGGCTCTTAGATATGAGTGTGTTCAATGGATAGACTATGTTACTATTTCATTTCATAATGCAATGTAACACTGAATTACATATCTAGTACATCCTATGCTACTAAACTGAGTGTTCTTTCAGGACATGAACCCTCGGGATCATTAAATTGTTATGTAATAATGAACTGATTCAGGTTAAATAGGGACGGGGCATTAAAATTAGTATTATTGGATGTTTAGTAAAAACCATTGAAATTATATTTAGAAAAACTCTTATTGTAAAACATTTCCTTCAAATAATATTTGTGGATTATTATAGAAAAACACCCCAATAAGGTGGTAATGTAGATATTATGTGGGTTTTCCAAGAAATAAATCCCTATATGTATACTAAAAGTGGTTGTGGTTATGAAACAGATGTACCTAAGAGTGAAAACATTGGCAAGGAGTTTCACACATGACATGGTGTGTCCTGGTAGGAGATAATGGGTCTTACTAAGCACCTGCTTTGACACTCTCTCGGGATATTCATAGGATAATTCATATTTTCATTACAAACCATTAGGATTGATTTATGAGTAAATACATCCTCAAAGAAAACATGTTTATGAATATGGATTATATATATATAAACTATTCAATTTATTTTATGAATTTTACAAGTTTGGAATTATGCATTGTGATTCATAAACTAATATAGTGTGTTCCATTGTTTAGAAATGGAGACTAGTGGAAGGAATAGTTACTATATAAATTCATATAATCCATGTTAATATTTACCTCCTTTTAATGATAATTATTGTGGAGATAATGATGCAACTAGTGGTGGAAAACTTATAACCATAATGGGACAACTCACTCCGGCTATAAATAATGACATTACCCATGTAGGGCAGCATGATCCACAATGCAGAGGATAATTTTTAGAGCTCTTTATGAGGAATAAACCACCAATATTCAGTGGGACTACAAATCTATTTGTTTTTGAGAAATTAATATGATATTTGGAGATAATATTTCTCGCTTTGGGGAGTATCAAAAGGGAAAAACATTTCATGGAAGTTTATTGCCTCTTAGGAGATGTAGATCATTGGTTGTCATTAATTTAAAACCCAAAGGTGGATGAAGAAGTATCAAATATGCAATGGAGGTTGTTTAATGATTGTTACTTAGAATATTACAATCTTTGTGAACATAGATCAGATATGGAAAACCAATTTCTGAGTCTACGGAAAATGGAGGGTGAGAATGTCACAAAGTATGAGGCTAACTTTATAAGTTTTTCAAGGAATGTAGCATATTTTATACATAACCCAAGAAGTAAGATTGATATATTAATTGAGGGTTAAAACCATTTCACCATCGATCATTTGTCTCAAAATTCATCACATCATATGAATATATTGTATCATTTTCTATCAATATAGAAATGGAATTCTCTATGTATTATGAATTTAAAGTGAATAAATTGATGAAGTGATCTGTTGAACACTCTGGAAAGTTATATACAGGGATGAAGGGAAAAGTTTAATTTCTATCCTGTAGTAATTTTTGGAATAAACACCCTACTATATGCCTAAAGGGGATGGGAGTTTGTTACAAGTGTGGAGAAAAATGCTACGAAGCTCACGATTTCTTGGGGAAGAAACATGCTGTCAATGTTAAATGAAAAATTGTAAAGTAATGGGGCATTATAATAATGAGTGTCCTAAGCATCAAGGAATCTTACCTCAGAAAAGGCCAAGGGAGAAACCCCAATCTTATGTGATCACAACTACTAAGATTAATGTTCCAAATGATGTGGTGGAAGGTACATTAATTATTTCCTCAAAATTAACCAATTATTTATTTGATTTTGTATCATCATATTCTTTCATATCTTCCCAGTTTCCCAATAAAATTAGATATTTACAATTTCAATTAACAATGGTGATGTCATTAAATACTCATAAGGGATGTATCGTAGAAACAATGTTTTGTCAATCCGTGACCATTATTTCATATCAATGTGCTCTATCTATTGTTATTATATTCATAACCATGTTTTAATTTTATATAATCTTCTATATAGATTAGTTTTCGTACCTTGATGTGAAAATTTATTGTTAGAAAATGGAGGTAACATTTTTTTCGGATTATAAGGTGTCTGTTATATTTTGAGCAGAAACATCACCATCTGATTCTCGTCTAGTTCCAACCTCTGTAGCTCTACTAAATTAAATTACATTGGAGGAATGGAGTGAAATAACTATGGGTGAGGAAAGGAATTTTCAAATGCAAGATGTTTATATTGTGAAATAATTTTTTGATGGGTTTCTAGAGGACATACCTGGACATTCTCCAGAATGAGAAATTGAGTTTTCCATTGACTTAATTCCCAGGTCAAGGCCCATATCAAAGACCCCTTATAGAATTTCCATTAATGAATTCCTAGAACTAAAGAAAAAACTAGGGGAATTTACTAATAAATGATTTATTCAACCTAGTGTTTCTATATGGGGATCCCCTTTTCTTTTTTTAAGAAGAAAGGTGGATCTATGTGGTTTCGTATTGACTGATGAGGGATCAATTATATAACAATAAAGAACAACTATCCCTACCTCACATTGATTAATTATTTGTTAAATATCATGGATCTCAATATTTTTAAAATATTGACCATTGATTTGGAAATCATCATTTGAGAATTAAGAATGAAGACATTCCGAAGACACCATTTCTATCCAGGTGTGGACATTAAATGTTTACAGTAATTCCTTCTAGAATAACTAATGCACCCTATTTTTCCAGGGATATAATTAATAGGGTTTTCAAGGAATATCTTGTTTATTTTTTGTGGTATTTATTGATGATATTTTGGTGCACTATAAAATCTAATAATATCATGAAAATAACTTGAACACAATTCTAAAGACACATAGATAAAATGAATTATATAGGACTTTTAAAAATTATGAATTTTGGATTCAAGAGATTTATTTTTTTATCCATATTGTCTTTATGGATTGAATCTATGATTGTCCTTTAATTACAAGGGCAATCACTTAATGTCCAGCACTGAGGAGTATAACAGAGGTACGTAGTTTTATTGGTTTAGCTTGTAACTATCAACACTTCATCCATAATTTTTCCCTATTGGATAACCCATTAACCAAGCACACACCTAAAGGAGTTAAATTTTTTTTGGAAAAAAGAGTGTGAAGAATGTTTTCAATGATTTAAGAGAAGATTATCCAATTTATCTATATTGAATCTACCATCAGGGAATGATGAGTTTGTTATTTATAATGATGCATCAATGAAAGGAATTGGTTTTTTCCTTATGAAGAATGATAGATTTATTGCTTATTCATCATGGGAAGTAAATATTCATGAACAAAACTATCACACTCATGATATTAAGTTAGTATCTATAATCATTGCTCTGATAATTTAGAGACACTATCTCTATGGTGAAAAATTTGATATATATTTTTATCAGAAAATTTTGATGTATATTTTCTCACTAAAGGTACTCAACATGGGGAAAGGAAATGGCTTGAAATACTCAAGGATAATGATTGTACAATACACTACCACATGGATATGTAAAATAAGGTGGTAGATTCTTTGAGCATAAAATATCATGGCATTCTAAACAAGATGAGAGTTGAAATAAATCATATGTTCATGGATCTTGTAATGATGGATATGGGAATAACCATGGAAGGTGAAACATAATTACTATTTCAAAAGGCTTATCAACCATATTTACTAGAAAGGTTAAAAAGTTCTCAGACTAATGACAAAGAGTTTCAAAATAAAATTAATTTTGTGAATGATGGGAGATTGTTTAAATTCATATATGGAGAAGGAATTTTGAAATTTGAGAAGAGGATTGGTGTTCCCAATATACCTGATCTGAAAATGGAATGATTGGATGATTCAAATAGCTCCAATTTATCTATACACCCTATTAGCATTAATATGTATAGATGTTTGAATGATCATTTTTTGGTGTATAACATGAAGAGGGATATTTCTGATTATGTTTCAAGAGGTATGGCTTGTCAACAGGTGAAGGATAGAAGGCAACATCCTAGAAGAGTCATGCATCCTCTTCCCATACCTGAGTGGAAATTGGATGATATTACGATGGAGTTTGTCATGCGACATCCAAAGACTCCTAGAATTAGTGATGTAGTATGGGTCATTATTGATCTCCTTACCGATTCCACACATTTTTTCACTATAAGAGAAAATATACTAGTTGAACATTTAGAAAGACTATATATTAATGAAGTTTTATGACTTTATATTGTACAGCTGTAAAATATTTCTGATTTTGATCACCATTTTCATCAAGATTAAGAAAAAGTATTCAGAAATCCCATGATACTGAACATTGTTTGAGAACTGCTTACAACCCTCAAACTGATGGAAAATTAGAATGAACTATTAAAACCATAGAAGACATTTTGAGGTATTTATAAATTGACATTAAAGGCAGGTGGGTTCTATATTTACCAATGGTAAAATTTCCCTATAATAATAGCCTACATTAAAGTATTGAGATGGCACCATATGAAGAATTATATGGAAAGAGATGTGGCACACCAGCACAAGAGCCTCATCCCAGTTGGTGAGGACTGCTTAAGTGCATCCAAGAAACCCGGGATCGAAACTAGGTGGAGGCTAATTTCTGGTACTGTAGCGGTACTATAACAGAACTGTAGCTGGCACTGTTTGTCACTGTAGCAGCTGTGAATATTCCCCCGTTTGGGCATTTGGGCCACCAATTTGGTCCCTCTGTCCATTAAGGCCTTCGGTCCACCTAGGCATTTGGGTCAGGTAGGCCTTTGGGCCACCTAAAGACCTTTGGGCCACCTTAAGTGCAGATACAAACCATAAAACCTATATGGAACAAGATTTATAAGGAGGATGAGAAAATAGATTTCACTAGTGTAGAAGCTAAATGGATTGCAAGAATGAGAGGGTATGGAACCTGTCGTCCTGAAAAGCCTATGCATGCATGGGAATGCCAAGCCAAACAGCCATGCTAAGGTGGAGACCTGATTACACGATGGAGATGTTGGGGAGGAGAAGTTCTTAGTTGTTAGTTTTAGTTGTATATAATTTTTGAAGCCTATGGGCACTGAATTCCTCTAAGGCCTATGGGCCTTGTATTACTTATGCGTATGAGACTTTTAAGGGTTCCACATCACCCCTAGAAAGGTGGATTATATAAAATCAATAAAAAATGAAGGAATCGGGGCCATTGTAGGAGATATGGAAAACCAACTTGTGGGATGATGTTGGTGATAGAAAACTAGTATGCTTAGAACATGTTGAGGAAACAGTAAAAAGGTGTTGATTATCCAAACCCACTTTAAAGAAGCTCAATGTAGGGAAAATTGATATGTCGATAACCTAATGAAGGATTTGGAATTTCAAGTGGGTGATCATTTTTCTTGATGGTGTCTCCATAGAAGGATGTTAAATGATTCTAAAAGATGGGTAAATTAAGTCCCATGTACGTCATACCTTTCATAATTCTGAAATGAATTGGAATTTTAACTTACCATTTGTAAATTCCATCGAGTCTCTCAAATGTCCATGATGTGTTGCACGTATCACTATTGAGAAAATACAAGTCATACCCAACGCATGTTCTCACCTATAAAGACAAAAAATTGGAACCCAATTTGTCTTATTGTGAAGATCGTATCAAAATTCTTGATACTCGATAACAAGTTTTGAGAAACCGGATGACTCATCTAGTAAATGTTTTTTGGTAAAACCAGAAAATGGAAGTGGAAATGTGGGTACCTGAGGAACTTATGATGAAGAACCACCTGAATATTTTTATGCAGTAATATTCTAGAAATTATATGGAAAAATAATTTGAATGGGGTAGGATGTAAAACCTCAAACATCCATGGTACATCTCTCTTTGAATAATACAACAGCATGTGTTGTACGCATCTCTGAGTTCTAGCACACCTTGACCAATAAAACTAGTCGTTAAAAAAAGTAGTTATGAATAGTATTTCCTACTTTTTGAAACATTAAAAATTTTATTTTTCAAAATGAACCCTATTTTTGGATTTGGAATATCAAAATTTTATTAGGGTGAATTATTTATATTTTTTGAAAACATTCAATTTTCTATGAATTGTGAAAAACACTGGGTTATTGTTTAAAACAAACATTTTATTTAAAAATTTATTTTTAATTTTAATTTATCTTAAATTAAAATTAGATATATAATAACTATATAAGTACAATGTAATTAATTGGATTAATTTCATAATAATATGAGATATATAAATGTTTATTAAACTGTATAACATCTTTTACCCACCTTTTAGGTACATTTTCAAATGTGCATAAATCATAATTTTAGGATTCTATGAATTGAATTTCAAAACTATGATAGAAACGGTTGTCATCAGTATGTAAAATTTGGTTCAATAAGATGAAAATAATGTTTGGTGAATAGTATATTTTGAATTTTATTTACCACGGTTAAAAGACAATAGGGTAATTAAATGTAAAAATAATATTACAATAATATAAAATTACCACAACACATGTCCTAATTCTATTGGATAAATTTATTTAGACCAAAATAAACCTTAGGATAGAAAATATGATCCTTTTTTTATCTACATGGATTAGTTAAGGACATTTATTATATTTTATTTAATGAAGCGTTTAAAGTGTCAAATTCAAATTTTAATTACTAAACCATTTTTAATTTAGGGTAATACATAAGATAAATTAGACTATAAATATTCATTAGAAAGATATAATTATTCACTATATCGTGGTATTTTATTCATAATTTTTAGAAATTATTTAATAGAAATTATTTCTGACACAATGAGGATGCAGTAACTACCTTATTAATGAATGATTAAAAGAATTGATAATATAAATATTAATATAAATGTAAATTGAAATTTTTGATGCAATACATGAATTTTCTATGGGAATATGAAATGTTAGGGTTTATTAAATTTATTTATTTATTTATGTAATCATGTTGTGATGACTTCAACAAAAACTAAGTACTAAATAGTGTCAAAATTTACAAAAATGATTTTTTAAAACAAATAGAATTTCATTATATTATATAATTGTCCTAAAAATCTACATTCGGAAAAATGAATTATATAATGTTCCATATGTAATTGATGTACTACTAGAGTTTCTATAGGAATTTTATAGTAACAATATTAACCATATATTATAGATATATAAGAACACATGGTAAAAGGTAGACTATTTAACTAAGGGTTAAATATAAAAGATAAGGATAATATGGTGACCTAAACACGTCTAAAACCTATAGGATGAAAATATTTAGACCCATACACACCTTATCATCAAAATAAATCCATTTCGATCTAATAGAAACCAAAAATAATTTTATATGAAATTAATATTTCAATCTTTTCCAAAAGTTCCCATCATCTCTCTTATAAAATTGTACTTCCCCTTCTCTTAAATTCACATCTCAAAAGCAATTTGACTCAACCAAAACCTGCTAAAATATACTCCCAACTACCACAAATATATCCTAGTGGCCTAAAATTTATCATAAGGATAACCTATAGAGTCCTTTTGTTCAAATCAAAAGGAAGTACCCGAAGAAAAGGTAATTATTTTATCACCTCTTTAAGAGTTCCTTTCATCTTCCACTTCATATTTAATTCATAGTTTCATTTTAAAATAATAAATCCATAAACTTATATATAATGAGAAGTTATTATAAATATGGTACAACCATATTCTTTATTATATCAGTCATATTAATGACAAAGTCACCATACATGCATACGTATGACTTACCGTCTCCACGTCATGGTGTAATTTGTTATTCAACACTTCATTATTAGGATGGGAATAATACTAAGTATAATAAATGTAAATAAAAAATATATCATGTTAATTATTATGAATATATAATATACCATCAAATTATATACGATTTCACCATCAAAATAATGATATTGTCGCTCGTGTGTATGTACGATTTGCTATCTCCACGAAGCGATGAGATTTCATTTCTCCATCATATCCATTCAAGAATAATTTTCATTATATGATTAAAAATAATGTTTAATAACTTTATATAATTATGGATGTTAATAAAATACATCCATTCCATAGTAAACATTACTTATGTAACAAAAAATATAAAGGAAAACAAATCAGTTAACACCTGAAATAATTATACTACTGAAATATTTTTAACAAATAAATATTAAAGAATAATATACGATATCATATTTATGTATGTGGTTCTAGTATAATTTAATAAAAATTATTTAACCAATATACAGGAGTTAACATACCCTCAAATAAGGAAATTTACAAGGTAAAGTTTAAATTTTGAATATCTTTATTATCAGAGGTTGTTTATATGTAAGAATCCATTGGGACATTTTTATCATCTACACTAGTGTTTCATAAAAATGAATTTCAGAACATTTTTATTATTTTATAGACTATCGGTTAATGTCATTTATACCCTTTTTTGAATATTTATAAATTTTTCTTAAAGGAATATTTTAGTCATTTCCAAAAAGGAACATTTTGACCTTTTCGACAAATAAAGGAAAGGATTTTTTGAACATATATGGAAGGTGAAGCTATTTTACACTGTTATAAAACAATCAAAAAATCCATGACAAGATTATAAGAATATATACAAAATAAATGTTTTATTTTAAAATTATTTCTCTTTTAAATTATTTAAAAGTAGAAATAGATATTTCCCTCAAAGAATTTAGGATTTATATCATCTTTGTCAACATATATTATTGGATTTTATGTTTAATTGAAGTTGATTAATTATGATACAATATTCCATATTTTATTGATAAATTTTTGATAAGATTGATTATGGATGTACTATTTTTATTTCATTCATAGTTTATTATTAAATTATTAACATTTCATAGGCTAGTTTAATACAAACATTTATGTTATGATATACCAATTTCATATGAGGAATTCATTTGACATAGTAAGTGATGAGAAAGGCCTGTTATAGCCCCTCAATGTATCGGTATGTATCAGGAGACAAATTAGTGTCGTGACACAAGTCCTTGACAATATTTTTATATATAGTCTTGGCACGAGGCCTTGACTATGGGGTTAGGATGTCTGCCATTATTTATTCCATCCCTATGAGATTAACTATTGATATTACATGTGGTTATTCATCTAGTAGAATATCTATGTTAATAAGTAAATGGAATTATTTGATTTATCCTTTCCATATTATGATGAAATGTATTATTAAAATTCATGTTTTTTAGTCTTATACATTAGCTCAAATGTTTATCCTTATTTATGTTAGTTTCTGTAGTATTTTTATCCTTATTGAGCAAATAAGCTCACCCAATTCTTATGTTTTATTTTTCCCAGGATGTGAAGAATAATATTATGACTGACCTACATGTATTTGATATGGGGTATTAGTGTATTAAAAGGAGAAACAATGTCACTTTTTTATTTCACAACGTAATTTAAAACAGATGTATTTATCCAGTACTTCCATAGTAATTAAAATGATCGGTGATTCAGAACATTATTTTTGGTGATCACAGAAATGTTATGTAATAATGCACTGACTCTAAGTTATGGGAGTCGGGGAATTGCAAAGAAAATTCATAACGACACTTCTACCCAATTATATTCATTTCAAAACATATGTATAATGTATTTTTAAATAATAATTAGGAATACATGAAAAATTTTCTCTATTGTAAAAAATATAACAACTGAAATTTTAAGATTTGAATGATAATCTTTATCCGATGTCACTTTACATGGACTTCAATTTGGAATTTATATAAACATCCTATGATAAAAATATATTTAAAAACGTGTGTCTGATTAAAAATTATATCACCACAACATCATATCTTCCTAACCATTGAACATTAAATCCTGAAATGTTATTAATTCATAGCACAATATTTTAAGAGTTTCACCTCAAACACCACCCCTTTTAAAAATTTGGGATCATGAAATTTGTTAGTACTCATGTTTTTTGGAACATAGGATCAGTATAGCATCACCATATTTAGAAAACAGACTAAAAATTATAACTCATAGAACATATGAGAATTATTGGATAACTATTTTTTCCTACACCCTATCTAGATGCCTTAAAATAATTCATTATAACCATTAAACTCAGTTTTTAGTACTTGACTCATGGGTCTCCATATGATTAATATTTTAACTCAAAACAATTCAGTGATTTATGGTCTCATCAATGATATTATGTTGAATAAAATAACACTCATTATGAAAACATTCTCCAATGTAACCCAAACTCTTATTAACACCTCAAAATCCTCTTTTTCCCAAACGAAATTTAAACAAACATATAGATCCACTTAATAGTGAATTCCCAAATAAAACACCCATTATTTAAAAAAAACCCATTTCGATACACATCATAATAATTTAATCATCCATATACCATAAATAATTCCTAACAAAATTTGTTATAAAATACAATCAATAAAACAAATTAATACAAAGATAAATTCATAGAAACACCTACCTAGGTCGAGCACATATGATGTTAATCCTTTAAGAACGGTGGGGCGGAGGTCCAAGATGATTTCACTACACACTAGAAACCTAAAAAATAAAATATTACAACCACCATTGACTAAGGGATTGACCATGACATACCCATAGTTATAGGAAAATAATAAAAAATAGACTGAGGATGGAAAAGATAGAAATGGATGCCAAAAAAAATTACCCACCATGAATCGATGAGTGGTCCTCAAAATCCTAAGGTGAATATAGGAGTCATCCTACATTGGTGCACCTCAGATGGGTCATGTGAGAGGGAGTCAAGCGAGTTTATTAAGGATTATAAATAGGGTTAGTTTAATAAATTCCAATAATTAATGTTTTAGGTTTGCCATAGGGTTTGGTTTCATGGTTCACCAAACCTTTCCATAGGCATACACCCCAAGATGGACACACCTAGGCACCCTCATGATTAATAAAACCATTAAATAATAGGTAAAATAATCACTATCAAAGTATTTTAGGTTTTTTCAAATATATGGATTTGATTAGTTCTAATTGTGCACTAACCATGCTCATTGTGTAAAAACATAAAATCATATACTGTTTTAGGAACTATGACTGGGTACTCAAAATAAAACCTAAAAATGATTAAATAAAAAAATAATAGAGAATGTTTATTTTTTTCTATGATAATTATCCCCAACATAACACTTTATATCTGTATAAATTCACCTCATCCTAGAGGAAGGGTGAAGTGTAATGTATTAAAAACAACTATAATCCTTCAAGATTATAGTTGATTCCTAAAATAGAAAGTCATATATATCCTAGATAACCATCTAGGTGAAATAAGCTATGGTCATGTTATAATGGATCAATTTTAATTTCAAGACCATTAATAGGTACCCCTATCTTATTAGACTTTTTCACAATATCGGGGATCAAAAAATAATAAGAGACCTAGATAATGAAACCCAAAACATTTCCTCACCTTTAAAAACATAAAATGAAACAACAAACCTTGAACCAATCATAGTTCCTTCAAAACAGAAAGACATATTCAAAATATAAAATGGAAAAACAATATTTGACAAGAATCATTTAAAAATACTATCAATGTTTTGAAAATTCAAGGTATTAAAATTAATCACATTGAAAAAATAATTTCTAAACAACCATTGAGATAATTTATATGATTGAAATTCCTTACCCAATTGATGTTAGAAATTAAAATACATTTAAATATGGAAGAAAAAACCACAACTATGGAAGGTCTTTAGAAACTTGATTAAGAGGTCTTAGAATGACCCAACAGACCACCCTAGTAGTACATGGGATGTTTCTACTTTATCAAAATAAATACAATAGAATGATATTATCCTCTAATGTCAATATTATTCCTTGAATAAGGTTTATCTTGATTCCTACTTTAAAAAGAAGTTTAATATTTACTAATACCAAAAGGAAGAGGGTCACATTCACTATTGTGTAGGCCACCAAAGAATACTTCCAATTTTATGGGTCTTTTATCACATCCTCAAAAAAATATAGAATGAAAGAAGGCATACTAGAATTGATTTATTGATAAAGATCCCTCAGGAAAAGAGTAACCTTCAATGATTCACTCAAAACCCAATAAAAGAGAGAATAGAATCATATAGTAGAAATAGAATGCTTAATCATTCACTGACAGATCACCTTACATGTGGATCATACGTTTCATTTCCTAATCCACTTTTTCATTTTTTAGAAATATCCATGGAATAAACATGGATTTGAAAAATTAACAATACATGTTACCCTATATTTGCAGGGGAACAATATCCCTCCACCATTGTAGACATTGTCCTTAAAAAATGATGAGATAGACAATACTCATAGAGAATCTATATTTTTTAGTGGATTCAATTCCCCATAAATTTTATTTAACCACGCATTGTACACTGGAGTCAATTTTTCACCATATAAAATAAGAAAAAAAATGTTAAGAGGTTGTATCTACCACTCTACCAGAATTGTGGTTGTGGTGGACTTATAAAAGGTCAACATCTAAGCCTAAAGAGTCATTCTTCTAAGGATCATACCAAGATACAATCCCTCCACAATTCCATGGGTCCATTCTGTTAAAAATTGAATAATATTAAAATAAATCAGAAAACTCAATCATAATTCCAAAATTCAAACTAACTCGAATGAAAATACAACCTATGTAAACAATTTGGATCTTTTGTTTGAGAAGAACCACAATAAATTAAAACTCATAAGTTCTCATATAGTCCCACTATTAAAATCAAATAATTTTACTTGGATGAGATTTTATAATAACACGATCATTTCCAAATTGATTTCACATATAAAAATATTCAATTTCTTTCAAAATTATGCTATAAAACTTATTTACCATTTTTTATAACCTATCCTTTTTTCCTTATATGTTGAGTTTGTCATTAAAAAACTAAAAAATCAATCCAAATTTTATGATCACATCATTAATCTCTCTAGAAGATACCCTAATAACTAATCCAAAGCAATCTGAAATAAAAAAAATAGAAACTATAAATTTTAAAGAGATAACTGGTTGTGTTTGTTTTTTATGCATGTTTTGTTGGAACATGAACGAGATTTGAAAATATCACTTAAATATTCAAAGGAATATGTGCATAAGATCTGTATAGTTTATCAATTCATGTGAGCTAATAGTGAACCTTTTGTCCAACTCTTATTTCCAGCACCCAAATCAAGAAAACCCCTCAAAACTGATTATAAAAAATCAAAAATAATCAAATTACCATTGATTTGGACCACAAATAATTAGGAATAATCATAAGTAAATATTGAACTAAAAATTAAAATCCCAATATCCCCTGGTAACTTAGGTATCATCTCAAGAATTTGTGACCAAGAACCAAACCATGAATAACTTTTTATGGCTAGAAAATCCTATGTATCATATACTATAATTCCAAAATAAGTAGGCCACTTCATGAACCAAGCCCTTATGAAGAAACTACACTCTGATAACATTTTTTCATTAACTAACTCTTGTCCACCCATGGATAGGGAACCCAATCTGGCCCATGACATGAATAGTGGTGCGTTCATGATCACATAAGGCTATAAAAAGGTGCAATAGAATTATAATTAACTTGTATGGAATAATTTATCCAAGATAATAAGTTTTAACATGTAATGGAAGTATAAATAAAATCATGTGTGGTGTGTCCACAAATTAAACCTCCCATAACAGACAAAACATATTAGAACATTAAAAAAATCCATTTCAAAATTAATAAGCTGAAGCAAAAACAAACATAAAACAAGGATTTGTGTTGGATGATACAATGGAAAGATATAATAAAAAACCAAATTATATACCAGTCTCCAAGTGACTCTATGTTACCATGCACCCACAATATCAATGTGACCACCGAATGAGTGATCCAAAACCTAAACCTAAACCTATAATGGATGCACTCAGCCTATAGAAACAATGTTTTTTAATTATGGAGTGAGAATAAATTTCTCAGTAGATATTCACCACATTTTCCTTGATTTCAGTTGAAAATAATTCTACATACAATAGTTTCAAATAAAAACATTTATAACTATATTTTCATCACATTGAGAATCATATCATAATCATTTTTTACCCCCCCCCCCACCACAATTAAAAAATAGAGGGATACAAAATAATCAATAAAATAAATTTTTTAAAAATATAACTTATAAATTATTCTTTTCCCATAATTATTTATGTTTTTTTAGAAAAACCAAGAAAATTATTCAGTTACCCATGTAAAGAGTCTAAACAAATATAAAAACCTATGTAATGTAAAAAAAATTTGGAAAATAAGTAAATCAAAACTAAGCAATAACCAAGAATTATAATAAAATTAAAATTAATATGTATAAATCATGTAAAATACCTACACATCTATTGATATTATCATATACATACTTGGGTGAAACATATATTTTCATATCGATGATGTTTCTAATCTATAAATAACTATACCCTCAAATGTAGCCTCATCATTGGCACTCACAATTGTCCTCTGATACCACTGTAATTCTAGTTCGTCTAATTGGGAATCAATATTTACTGTCTCTCAAATCTCACAATGATTCCTTGAATATCAAGGATAATAGTAATAGATGGTGTGGAAAGATGTATGTCTTATCTGATACACACTAGTAATTTAGTACATGTAAAACCATTCCAATGGAAATCCACAACCAACCCTCACTCACTATTCTCACTAAATCCCTTATTCTGACTCATATAGGTTAATAAAATGACCCCATAAAATAATCAATCACATTTCATTATAAAACTATGGTGCCTTAGTTATAGAGTGTTGTTCAACAAGGAATAATCTATTTTTACAAAGTGCTATATGGGCGTCATCCATGCCATATCCTTTTCCAAATTACACAGTTGGAACAATATTTGGATAGAGAGTGACTCCACTATAATCATTCATGCCATTTGGAATGTTACCATACACCTTGCTTGGCCTCTCACTGCCCGTTGGATGGACTGTTTGAATTCTCTTGTTGGGCTTAACTTCATCGCCACTCACACCTTCCACGTATCCAATCAGATCGGTGATGGGCTTTCCAATCTTGGAGTTACTCATGAAATACATTGTATGGATGATCTCCCATATTAATTAATCCCTTTTTATGCTCAGGATGTTATTAAAAGACCATACATTATTCTTGTGTAACCTCCTTTTTATCAATAAAAATTTTCTACCAAAAAAAAAAGATAATTTTAGGTAGTTCGATATATAATAATATATAAATTTTTGTATATACGTATCCTCACTATCATACAAATATTAATATATGTATCGAATCCTTAAATGAAAAATAAAATAAAATAAACCATTTTATTCCTAAAATACATTT
This sequence comes from Viscum album, assembly GCA_963277665.1. Classification (NCBI taxonomy): domain Eukaryota; kingdom Viridiplantae; phylum Streptophyta; class Magnoliopsida; order Santalales; family Viscaceae; genus Viscum; species Viscum album. The sequence continues at coordinate 134,814 of CAUJRU010001456.1, read as the reverse complement.
TAAATTATATAGTAGAACTTTTTTTGAATAATTAATGTTCAAAGAAAATTAATATGACCTAACATCCATTAGGGATCATTAAACATCAAAAAAACATAAATTTTTAATGAATAATAATTTAACAAGTCAAACAACACACATAAATCCACTAAAGAGTAATTTCCCAAATAAAACCCACAAAATTACTCTTGATATTTTAAACACATTTTAAAAAAAACCTCAATTTTGAAACTAATCGTGAATATTTATTAATATACATATAATACATAATGTCAATACAATTATGTATGATAGAAAAATAACCACGTTGAATTTAATGAAAAATTTATAGCCATGGAAACATGTAGCTTGGTCATATTAGATAATGTGAATCCTTAAAGAGTATGGAACATAATGACTGAGAGGAAGTATGAACACCCTATGAACCCAAACCATTAAAAATTATAACCATCACCTAACTAAGGTTCATACAAGACCGACCCATAGTAATAGAAAAATAAATAACAACAAAATAAGATGAGATAATAGAGAAATGGAGGCTAAAACCAAGAATATGTCACCATAAATCAATGAAGTAGCCACAAAATCATATGGGGGATTGAGGAGGAATCCCACCCTATTGTACCTTGGAATGATAATGCATGTGGGATAATAAAGAGTTATTTGGTGATCAAAAATATAAATTTTAGTGTAATATGTTACATGAAGGATTCATTGATTGGTTGCAAGGTTTACCAAAACATACACCAACCATGAACCCCTCACGTGAAATTCCTAGAAATCCCCATAAATGGACCCCATGATTAAGAAAACCATTTTATAACAATGAAAATATCCCTTTTCAAAGGACGTCAAGTTAGGTATGGTTAGTTTCATGGTTAGTAATATTTTTTTCAAAATTATTTCATTACTCTAAATGTTTAAATATGAAAAGTTAAAATTTTAAAGAAAAGTATTCTTCGATGTTAAGGAAAAATATAAAAGTTAATTAAAAATGGAAAATTATAAGGAAATTGAAGGTTTGGTTGCAGACTTTTTCATATATTTTTATAACACTTGAGTAAATGTGTGGAGTATTCTAAGAAATCCGAAAAGTTATATAATGTATCCTACTAACACATGATGGTGGATAATTTCTTGTGAATTATTTGTCGTAACTCCTTCAATATTAGAGGTCTCTTCTCCTTAAACCATTATCTAGTGAGGTAAAATCATGTTTTCGTAATTTATTCCATCGAGGTACATCCACTAAGTGGGTCATTGACTAGAAAAGTGGCCAATAGGACATGTGGCACTCCTACCCATATGCTAGAGGTTTCTGACTAGTGGCAGAGGTCTATGGTATTACTTTTAGGTGACTATACAACAATATTATATTATGGAATAATAGGAATGAAACTAAAAAATTTTCATAAAACTTTGTAATTAATCATGGTATACATAAGAAAAAAAGTCATCATGTTAATGAAATTAAATGTGGATAAATATAGTCATATAGAGTAACAATCACACGTTTATATAAAAAAAGTTATCTCTCACTAGGCCTATCACGTAAATATAATAAATAAAACAATTAAATAAATATTGGACCAATATCAATACCATGGGTTCATCACATATAGAATTTTAATCCTATCCACAGTATATCATTTGGTTATACCACACTATGACTCTTCCCTACACAAACCTATGATTGATGTGGTCTTCTTTGGTAGCCATGTTTTATGGCCACCTGAGGGGGGTTTGAGTATAACATGGAAAGGAACCCAAAATGTGGTCCTAAAAATAACTGTTAAATGAAATGTAAAAATATGATATTCTAAATTTAATTAATAAATAATCTTCATAAACATAAATAAATAAAAAAAATTTATCCTTGGGTTCTACTATGATACCCAGGATCAACCCAAACATGTTTCAACTAGTGCCATATTATCTCGAATCACATCACAAAATCAATCCAATATATAAAGAGAATGTGTAAAACCATAAGAGGTTATCATGTAACATCCATATTATTGGGAATAAATTCAATCACTAAGGGGTGAAATTAAGAGATCTAGTGGTAGAATCAGGAATACAGTCAATTCTTAATGGGATTATCCTAGTCAGTCTAAAAATATAATTAGTCTCTACAGCCAATTCCTAAGGGGTAGACCCTAGGAAATATAGTAATATAATCATGCTTCATAATTGATTCATTGGGGTGTGAATATAAGAAATAATGGTGTTATTCTTGGTAAAAAATTTCTAGGGAAATTTTCCAAGGAAATCATTGTTTATTTTTTATAAATCAATTATTATGTAGTGTCCCTAGGTAGTGTAGTAATATCAAGATCAACAATACTTTCCAAGGGTATACTCAAGGAAATAAAGTAATATAAGGTCTTCTGGAAGCTTATGGTACATTCCTACTTGAAAAAAAAGTCATGTGGTATTAGTCTTATATATATTCCCTATGTGATATATTATTCTTTCTGCAATTATCTACTACAAACACTGAACCCCGTGAGAAAATATTGGGTGTTCCATTGTTATAGGAAGATTGGATAGATACAAATATATTTTCAAAGGGAACCTATGTTTGTAATTATATATTGGATGTTAGTACATTCCCAATGTAACATATCAAATATCACAACTCATATGGTTTGGCCATCTGCCAAACCTATCATGCATGATCATGGTTTGACTCTCAAGTGAATGACCTGTAATTGAAATCATAGCCCTATAAGTCTTATGTAATCAGTTAAGTTTCCAATTTAACACAAAAAACATCACTATACACTTAAAAATACACCATCTATTGGTTAAATCTAATTGGGGACCCCACTTTCATTCCTTAGGTCTCATCATATCAAGGACACCCCACATGGGATCCTCTATAGCATTTTTATCACATGGGTCATCACCCATCACTCGATGGGAATTGAATCCCTTTGAATCATTATGATCACATCATTAAAATTATATATGTACAAAACACGTCTCATTGACATCAAACTCTATATTTGGTTCAAGGCCCATCTCATTTTCCAGGCCATCCCATGTCGGTCCAATCACTCAACCAAATGTCGAACTACATTCATCTCATATAATCGGTAATCTGACACTAGTGGGAGGATGTCACACTTAGTCCATGATCACCTCAACTATAATGAAAAGTATAATTTATATTAGGGTTCTCACATGTCTAATCCCATGGCCATATAGTTTATTTCTTCATTTAACTCTACCTGGATGTTACTAAGGGATCCTACCACTATTGTCACTTCATCTCATTCACTTTTTTAATATCATTATATTTACTCACCTTAATGTCCAACTATCATAAAGGAAATGAAATATATCATGGCCTCATCCATCCGCAATAAAGGAATCCAACCTATTTCATAAGGTCTTGATGCATCCCTTTGAAATTACTTTTTCTATCCAAGGGAATTTAATTTAGATTAAATTAACTCATATTAGACAATGTTCTTTCACCCTAAGTGGTGAGACCATGTACCAAAATCATTAAAAAATATATAAAACAAAGTTTAATCAATAAGTACCACTTTATTCATTTAAGATTCATTGTTTCTTTATCCTCCACCTAAGTACACGCATCCAATTCCATCGGGAAGTCATCTATGCACCTAAGGCCCTAACACATAGCATAACATCAAAAAAATAATAGTAAAAAATTATTATTAATTAAAAAACTCAAATATAGATTTTTTCATAATTTAAAAAATTAATTGAATTTAATTAAAATAATCATAAATACTAAAAAAAATAATAGGTTAATCTTATTACATAGAAACCAAGGTCAAAAGAACACATGATTCCCATAAGTTACTCACAAAAAAAACTGAGGAAAAACAATAACAATATGAACCATACCTATAACATAATTAATTAAATTTTATCCAGACCCCCAAAAAATATAAATGGTGACATAACATAACTAAAACATTGTGTGATAGTATACAATCATCATATCTGGATAGCCTCTATGCCATTGGAATCAGCTAATTTCAACATGATCTAGATGAATCATCACATAAACCCAAATCTAGAGAAACCAAATCAAGAGAACCCACGAGATGGACATAACATTGGAGGGGTCATAGAAATCACACTTGGGATATCATTATTTATATATTGGAATTAGGGAGGGAAGGGGGAGAGGTGAGTTTGGATGAATGGATCCTCCCAAATCATATGGATCCTTAAAACACCCCTAAGGCCTAACAGCCAAAAGACAAAATTCCCCCCCCCCCATACGAAAAAACAGCATTCCACATTTCATGACATGAAAATATGTTCTCATCACAAACCACCAAGTTAGATGTGGTCTCTATATTAATGTAATATTTTTTACAATATCACAACTTTTTCACACCCAAAATGGGTTTCTACAACTATTTTATAATTATCCGGTCACCCAAACCCTCTCTGACCTCCGGATGATCACCATGTTTATCCACTAAACCATAAACCACATCCAAAAAACATAATTCAATTATGTTAAAGATATTTTTATTTTATTGTGAGTCATGGTTTTCAAAAAAAACTAGTATCCAAAATGTAAACTCAAATTACCTTAAATTTCAAACAATAATAGTGTATGGGGTTTTACAAACTCCCCACCATAGAACATCTCATCCTTTAGAAGGCTTGGTGATTTTTCCACCACACATCCTAACCAACCTATTTATTATTTCATCACCATTTCACCATGTTCCATATTTTAATTCAAAATATTATTTCCTTGAACAACACTAAACACAAGTTCTATTATTCATAAAAACAGAGCTACTACTCATCACTATCACCAAACCACCAACATGTGGATTTCTCATGCCTATCTACCAAAGAAACCATTGTGTTATCATCTAGCTATCCCATAGGATTTTGGTGATACCCACCATACGAATCTACTTACAATAGATGATTACAAACCATGGTTCTCCCCATAATCAAAATATCCTACAGAAAACACATTCTCAGAAGTCGATTGACCACTCAGTATGGTTTCTAACTCACAACAACAGAATATACAAAAAACTAGATAGAGATCTTCTAGATGACCATTATCAAATATTATTGGATACAATATCTGATGTTCTATTATATTACCCAATCTTCATAACCTAAAAACAAAAGGCATCCTAAGATCATCGAAAACCCACACTGATGTTTGAAACCAATTTGTAGTGTTATTCATAGTTTGAGTCATCATCCAATCAAACCATCCACCAATATCTCATCTAGAGAACTGAATCACCTCTAATCCAACTCATGATCATATAACATAAAACATATTATGTGATCAATACCAATTTATAGACTGAAAAAAAATACATTTTATTCTCAAATATTGTATTCACTAAGGGAATGCATAAAATTTAGTCAATATTCTTATTAGAATCTAAATACCACTAGACTATCTGATGACTGGTCACAAATCCCAAAGACATACTAACATATGGTTGTTCCTTAATAGATCACAGTCCCTAAATCACTAAATATAATTATTTTACATGCCCATCCAACTCATACCAGCGTATCAATATAAAAAATCAACAACTATACATTTCTAGATAACCGGAACATTATCACTAGAATCTGTCAAAATTAATGTGAAAGAAGGTTCCAGACCTATATCGAACATTTGTACACTCTCCACCACATTTACTTCCTCTTGTTTCTCCTTAAGCACAACCACAAAAGGTTACATTATAGCACACGTGTTTCTAATCCCGAGCCATGCTCATCTCATCCTACAAAACATTTGCCTATCATTAATTATCAGATCAAACATTCCCAAATACTTGATACATTTACAAATTAATCCCTCAACATAGTGGGATGTATTCATTTGTTTCAATACTAGATCACCAAAGAATGAAAAAATCTCACAAAATCCATCAGTACTTGGCTCATACACGTCTAGTCATTGATATCCATTTCAAATGGTACCACACATAATCAACATATACTACCTCTATCTCTACTAAAACCACTGGATGTATTCTTCAGTACAACACCCTCATAGAATCCATGTTATGGTATAATGATATTCTTGTCATTGATCCTTGGAATATATGACTAGACCCAGAACATGCTCTAAGACATATCAGTCTCAACTATCCAAGGCTCGCCCCCAACACTTCTTCAAAATTTGGAATATCACATAAACCAATATTTATCAAATGATCACCAACCAACCTAGGAATCATTTAAAAGGAAGAATCATACATCAATTCTCTAACCACATCTCCAAAAGATTACTAAGATGATAATGTTCATGTACTTGACTTGTACTGCCCTCAAAAACCCAACATTGATACAAAAAGAACCAGAAGTCTATGTTCTAAACTTAATGGATTCTCACGGGAACCCCATAACTAAATATTATACCCAGTCACACCACCTAGGAACTAATATTGACCTAAATAATCTAATTATTATTATCATATCTAAGGAAATAACAATCTCATTTTATCCCCTCATGTAATTTACTCTCATTTATATGTCCCCTATCACCTCAACTACAATTCTAGAATCACTAATCTTTTAAAAAGTATCTCAAATTTATAGGATTTCCTACATAACCCATAGGTTATAAAACATATAGGTCATATCCCATGGGCAACAACTCTTTGTTCATATATCAATCACCACACACCAACTCATTCACCAAACCACCTATCTCCGTGTCTCATTTATAATTACCCATATCTAGTATTACATTCCAACCTTTAGAATACAATGGACATTATTCTCACTGGGAACCTATATATGGGACTACCCTATTAAGAATTATGATCTCAGTGTGATCCTCACTATGCCACTGCATGTGGGAGTCAACCCATTAAGGATTATATTCCTATCTATGTACTTGTGTATATAACAGCAACACCATTTCAGGATATGTTTCAAGTACCACATAATCATACAAGTTGGTAATGAAGAATTACCTACCCAATATATATGGAAAAATAACATAAAAGTTATTAATAAAATTTTAAAGAATCAACCCTTTTCTTTAAAGAATAAGTACGAAGGCGTCAAATTCCTAGGAAAATCCATTTGGGTCACTACACATCCTTTAAAAGAAGTATTTCATATTCATTATCAATAATTAATTACTTCATTATATTCCCACATTGACATAGCATCAATTGAAATAGTATGACAACATATAATAAGTTATTTTTAACACTTTATAAAGCTTAGCCCTCTATAATCAGTAATAAAAATCACACACAACATATGAATATCATATGGATCGAATCTTCCAAACACGATTCATGAAAATAGGCCACTTTTCAAATGTGCAAGAGAAGAATACCATATAAATAATAAATCATAAAATCTCAAAAATCCAGGTGTACCAAACTTTGTGAAATAAAGAAACATTAACATTGAAAACCAAGAGAAAAATTGCATGCCCCTTATAAACTAGTATTCCTACCTGATAATATGTTCATGACGCACTAGTCAAATATCCATACAAAATAATTATTTAATTAATTTAGGATAATAAATTATTGAATTATAATTTTTAATTAAATAGTCACTATTACCATAGGTAGAATAAAAAATTAAATAAAACAACTTCTGTAATAAAATTTGATTCATTATGGTCTCCTTGGAATATCGCACATGTGAGAAAAACTATAGAAATAATAAACAACATTAGTAATAAAATGAAAATTTTTTAAAATAAGGAATATTCCACCCTGATAAGAATTTTTTCAAAGGATGTATGTTATTTATATGATATATGGATTTAATGTGACCATATTTAAAGTAACGTGACCATTTGAGAATAAATGATTTCACAAAAACATCACTTTTTTAAAAAATATGAAAGTTTAATAAAAAATATAAGGTATAACATTTATAAATTTATTTTAATAAATTTAATACCTTATTTTAAATTAGAAAAAAAAACTTAACCTAGGTTTATATTTTGTGATGTTATCTAAAAAAAGTATTTTTGGATCAAATCTAAAAATACAATTTTTCACAAACCATAACATATATGACATAATCATTATATGATAAGGAATTAATATTTTAGAAGCATTTATATTGACTAAAAATTAGTATATCAATTAATTATTTAATTTTAAAATACTTTTTTATATTTATAACCATATGTTTGATAGTATGGTACCTATGTTTCATCATTTCAAATATTTATTATTATCCATTACACATTTATTATTTTAAAAGTAATTTTTTCAATTTTATAAATATAATAATTTTAATTGGATTAAATATTTATAATTATAAATTATATATTTGATAATGATCATAACTATATTTTAAATTACGAACAGAATTTATTGTGGTGATAAGTGAGTTGACATAGTAAAGGTAAAATAATATACTTCGTAAAAATTAAAGGGTTGATGAATAAAATAAAAAAAATAAACCATTAAATTGTTGTTTAAGGGTGTAAATGGACATAAAAACATTATCAACATTAGTTTTCAGAAATATTATTTCAAATTAATGTCATCCAAAAGTGTCTTTCCCTGATAACAGAATTATAATTGATTTAACACTCAAAACCATCACTCCTCATGTATGAATATCCACCTCAAATTATCATTCTCCTACATCAAGATTAAAATTAAATTAATAATATATATATAAAAGATTTAATTGCATTTTTAACTCTTAAAAATTGAATAGTTTTTTTAGTTCTAAGTGTGTTCTATTAGATATATAGCTCAAGGGATGTAAGGGTTTCCTCAATCCTCATATTTCATTTTCTGGTATAGTATTTTCTGTTATAGCGTATTTTAAATTAATTTTTCATATAATAACATTATTATTATTCAAATATAATATCTTTAATTTAATATATTTTTATTATAGTATATTTATTCTTTCCCATTATTTCATTTTTCTATGTCATTAATCTGCTGAAATAATGGTTCATCACCCCTCCTTTCTTGTTACCTTTGTGAGAATTTTTAAATTACATTTCAATTCAACTAGAAATGTATTTATAAATAATTATTTTAATTTCCTTAATATGTTATCAAATATATATCACTAATACCACTTTTTATACTACAATCATAATCCCTCAAAATTTTCAATCATTATCGCATCCATAAATCCATCTTAAATTTGGTAATAAAAAGTATGGTGGTTTTCCTAGCAACGAAATCCCTAAATGGATACTATAAGTGTATAAGGATCTATAACATATGTACCAAGGGTTAATAATATAAAAAAACATTATATTGGGTATTAAATTTTTCATCACCTAATGAAAGATAAAGATGCATTATTACACGCCTGGTTTGACACTCTTGGGGTATTTTCTTCAAATAATTCATAGAGACTATATGAACCATAATAAAGGGTCATAATATATGGATTAAGATTTAGAAATAAATTTATATCCCTTTTAAATAAATATAACCTCCAGCAATATAATTTATAATACCTTCAATTGGGGTTCTACCCTTTTTATTTTTAACATCCTATCATTTCATAATTTTATTTAAGGATATTCATCTAGATGGAACCAACAATCCATTAAAGGGGTTGATTTACAACACAATTTGTAACCAATAAATATGTTCTCTATAAATATATGTCATTATAATTTACTTTAACTTTATCCCCCATTTTAATGTTTCTATGTACATAGGGTTGCGAGGAAATGAAATCTCTATGATATATCACAACTTTTGTCTTTCTGTATTATCATTTATACATAAAATTCATTCCAATTAATATCCTTTGTGGAAACCCTTGTACGATTATTCCTATTTAAGGATGTTCACCTAGAAACATAATCATCAATTTATTGTGGAATCTATTTAATAAATTTCATACTCATTATATATACAGCAAATGTACCTTATAATTGATTATATTTATTAGTGGGTATTTACCAAGAGGATTCCTTGATTTCATTGGATACCAATTTAATTGTCAATGTGTTTATCATTTCATGATTACTAATTGATTTAGGTACATTTATTATTATGTGTAACACATAAATCTATACATGTGACGTTTTTTTCTCGATTATTCTCTAACACACTTGGTAAAAAATTAATCTCTAGAGATGAAATTTTTATGATACCTTAGTAGAATTACTTAATAATGTTTTATTATACCTAATTCAAAAGTTGTGGTATTTTGCTATAAGACACCGTTATGATGAGATATGGTGATATATTTATGAATGTACCTTTGTTATGTTGTATCCACATTTCTTTATGATGCATGAAGTGCTTATGATCATTCCATTCATGATTTTCCTATGATAATGTTATTATTATATTTATTCTTTTTTATGTTATTATATTTTGTATCATTTTTTACCCATGATTTTATTTCTACTCTATTTTCTTTGATAATAGCATACTGGGTTTTATAGTTCACCCTTTTTATGTTCACCATTTTACAAAGAATTTTATTGAAGTGGATATGTAAAAGAGAGTTACCTCTGTGGATAATTTTTATAGATGAAAAATACTCTATATTGGGAGTTAAAGTAGTAAATGTAAAAAATTCATAGAGACATTGAACTTGTGATATTGGGAGTTTGTTATAATTAATGTTATGTATAAAAAGTAGTTATGTTTAGAAGTAATTTTGGGGGTGTGGATATGGGTAATTTCAGGTGGTATCACAGTAGAGTTTTGTTATTTTAGGGAATTATGAATTTGAATATTTTGGTATAGAGCCTGAGGTAAATAACAATTTTATCTTGATGAATATTTTATGTATAAATTTTATGACCCCATGGGATTAACATCTCCCTAGTAATTATAACTTGTTCATTATCTATATAATAATTATGTGAAAATTTGGGTTTAGAAAGTATCTATCAATGAGGGAAATTTTGTGGTCTTACATTCATTACGGTGATTGAATGTAAAATTTCATATTTCAAATGAATGTTTTTAAAAATTTTATTTCATAAATATAAATTTCAATGATTAATGTATTCTTTATATTTTAATAAAGCAGTGTTTTATACAATTATGTATCATATGATTTATTTATTTATATATTTTACAAGCATAATAGATATTCATTGACTAAAATGGTTTTACCAATAAGGAAACTCATAGGTCTAGAAATAACCCATCGTATCTAACAAGTCCATATGGCTTAAAAGCATCACTAAATGATAACAAAGGTGTATCTCCTTCCAAAATACACATACTTTCCTACATATATTTTCTATATTCCTTATAAAAATACATATATCCAAATTATTGTATTCTATATTCTTTTTAATTATATTTTTTTTCTTTCACAATTTCATTTCATTTATTAATTGTATTATTTTAACATCATCTTGGTAAATAATTCATTTTAATTTATGGGTTAAAAAAGAATGGTGTATGTTTTAATTATCATAAAATTATCACATATAACCATTAGAGGAACAACTATATTAAATTAAATGTGTAAAACATGATAAATTTATAGGATAAATGTAAATAATACAAAATTATGAAATATAAATCTATATTATAGTTCATTTAATTTATAAATGTTTTTTATCTTATTCTGTGTATATGATTTATTAAATTAAAAAATTTTCCATTCAATATGATATATAACATGTTTCATAATAAAAAATTAACAATTCTTTGTTTATATAATTTAGCAAAATAAATTTATTGAATGATCATGTCTAATTAAATACCAAATATTATAATAATAAATAAATTGAAATAATCAAAACATCTAGAATACCTAAATTTGAAATAAAATGGTCTCTTATGACTACAATACCCAAAGATAACATTGTAAAAAAAGAAAAAAAATAGTAATTCAATTGATATTTTAAAAACATAATTAATATCGAACACATAGATTAATTTTATCAAATTAGAGATGTTATTTATTGAATTTATGGAATTAATTTTACTCTTTTTATAGTAACCTTCTCATTGTAAAATAGATTGGGTCATAAAAACTCGTAATATTTAATCAATAAGTATTTTTCATAATAAATTAATTTATTTTTTGTAAAAAAATATTTTAATAACATTAATATCAATTTTTTTATCAAAATATAAAATTTATCTAAGGGTGAATTTTTTGGACTTTTTATAAAAAAAATCGATTTTTTCTGAAAACCAAAAATATCATTTTTTATATTAATCGTAAATTATATGGCCAAATCATTATATGATCATAAAAAAGATTGATTACTAAATTATATAGATCAAAAAATCATTTATAAATTAATATAAAGCGTTAAGAAATATTATGTAACATTTATAAGGCTATGTTTGATATTTTTGTACCTAAGTTACATATTTTCTAAAAACTATTATTCCATTAGAGATTAATTATTTTAAACATAATTGTAATTTTTTTTATAAATTTTATCAAGTAAAATGTATATCATATTTATAATAATATGTTCTGAAATATAAAAAAGAGTAATTATATTTTTAATCACAATAATAAGTTAACTGTGTAAAATGTGAGTTTTGACAGTTAAGGTGAAATAATATTAAATGTTAAAATTAAATGGTAGATGATTAAATGTAGAAAAAACCCAAGTGAGAAACTTTTTAAGGGTGTGTATAATATTAAAAGACATTCTAAACATTAATTATCAAGCATGTTTATTCATATTAATTCCAACGAAAAGTGGTTTCCCTTTGTAGTAAAATAATCATTATTTAAACTCTTGAAACCACCCCACCACACCTATAAATACCAACCAACTATTATCATTATCTCCCAAAAATATCACAGTTATATACTCATTAATCTCTCAAAGAGACTCAAAAAATTATTTCTCTTTAATATTGATGAGTTTTCTGGGTTCTAAGGGTCACCTCTTGGATAATAAGACAAAGAAAATGTTTTCATAATTCATAATGTTTCTTTTTTTAGGTATAGTAATTTTGTTCTAATGTATTTACAAATTATTTAGTATATACTGACATTATTTTTATTCCATTATCTATATTTTTTATTTATTTTTATTTATTCCCTCTCATTATAGCTTACTTTAAGTTATTTCTCATCTATAAAAAGGGTTTATCACCCCCTCCTTTCCAATTACCTTTGAGATCCTTTTTAAATTCCTTTAAATATTAATAGAAAATGTTATTATTAATTTTTTTGTAAAAAATTCATTACAATATTATCAATGATATGTCACTATTCCATCCCATTATACTACATTCATAGTCTATTATAATGACCGTGTTTTCTCATTTCCATAAAAACTTATTAAATATAATATTGAAAAGTGTCTGTGGATTTACTAGAAACAAAATACATGTCTAGATAGTGCAAGTGGATGTGAATCATGCCTATATTTACTTATGTGTAACAACCCCAAAAAATAATGATGGTTTATTAAATCAATCACCACTTGGTACATGATAATGATTCCTTATTATAGACCAAGTTTGAAAATCTCATGGAATTCCCTTTGGATAATTCACATGAACATGATAATCCATAAAAAATATTAAAATATAAGTATTGGGATATAAATTCAATTGAAATCCTTAGGAAATGAATCTACCCACTACAACTTTATTTTATCATTCCAAAATTTTGGGTTCTACCATTTTCATTGTGAACATCCTACTATATAGTCACCAAAATTGACTCATTAATCCATTAAAGTGGATTATTTCCTACCCAATATATAAAGAATGAAAATTTTCTCTATCACTCTCCATCATTATCATGGGTTTTTAATTTTCTCCTCCACAACCATGTTCTTACGTACATGGGGTATGTTAGAAATTAAATCTCTATGATGCATTACCACATTTGTTTTTCATTATCATTAACTAAGCATAATTATCCTTCCAATGCATTCCCCTTGTGGATACCCTTAAATGATTATTCTGATTGAAGGGTATTCACATAGATACCCATACTTCAACTTATAGAAAACAATTTATTAAGTCATATACCCATTATATATATAGTTTAAATGCCTCATACGTTATTATACTAATTGATGAGAGTTTGATTATAATATTAAAAAATTTCTTTAGATTACCATTTAGATTACAATGGGTTAATCTTTTCATGACTATCAATGTATTTTTGTATTTTTTTCCTTATATAGAACACATAAATTTAATCATATGAATGTTGAACTCTGATATTTCACTAATTCATTGGCTAAATAATTAATATCTAGATATGAAATATTCATGATACCATGAAAACATACATTTGTAATTTCCAAATATACATTGTTCTAAATCTGTGGTAATATATTTTATGAAATCATAGTGAATATATATGGTAATTTGTTCATAAATGTATGATGTTTTCATTGTATCAACAATCCATATAATGCCTCATGTAATTATGATCTTTTTATACCTAATTTTCTTATGGTCATGTTATATCACCTGCCTTTATATTCATGTTTTTATATTATGTCTCGTGTTTGACCCATGATGTTCATTTAAGCTCTATTTTCTTTATTTATCTCTTACTGAGATTTATTGTTCACCATTTTTTATGTCTCCCCATTTCCCTGTGAATTAATATGAAAGGAGTACATATAGAAGAGTTATATGTGTGGAAAAAAATTATTGATTAAATATACATTATATTGTGGGATAAAGCTATAAATGTACATATTTCCCAATGGCACTAAACTTTTGATTTTGGATCTTGTTTTAATTCATGTGATGTAAAAAACGAATGTATGTTTTTTTACCAGATATCGATATGTGAGTATGTTATTTCTATATAGGACATGATAAAACTATGATTCAATTTATGTTATCATTTACCCAAAAGCCCTAATTTCACTTTGTAAAATCCTCACATAGGTTTCATCTACTCATTAGTGTCAAAAAAATAGTAATCGTTGGGACCTTAGGTGCACCACCCCATTTGCTATATGTTTTTAACAAGTATTAGGGGTCTAGGGTGTTACCATGATGAGACTATATACGAATATAAGAGTGTAAAATAAATGTAATATAACAAAAAAATATCCATGGTGACAAAAAAGGAATCAAAGAATGCCTAATAAATAATATACAACATGTTATATCAAATAAAATGTTGAATCATATATTCGTATAGCCTCAAGTAGATTCCAACAAACAAAAACAATAATTACCCACTGGGAAGATCGCATATACAAACAAAATAAAAGAACACACTAGGAACCTACTTTCATTATTGGGTATCAACTCATCAAGTCTTTCAGTACCTTTTGATTTATCTCACTCGATCATGCTACACTATGCCTCAACACAACATGAACCTACACTAAATGAGGTCTTATCGAGCATGATTATTTCATGGACACCTACAGAAGGAGTGTGTATAACATAGTAGGGAACCACCAATTCGGTTCCTTACATAGATGGTAATGATAGTGTACACAAGTGATATACTCATCTAGATAAATTAATAAACTAATGAAGAATAAATAAATATCTATAGTAAATCCTTGGGTTGCATAATCATTCTTGGGATCTACCCAAACCTACACCAACCAGTACCATAGTGTCTCTTACCATGTTATGAAATTGTGCTGACATATATGGTGAATACAATACCCCCTTAGAGATTAGCCTAGGCAATTCATAATATGGGGCATACAAATCATTAGGGGGATAACCTTAGATGATCTAATAGTATCATCAGGCATAAAACTGGTTCCTATGGGGCTAGATCTTGGATATGTGGTAATAACATCAGGCACCACAAAAAATTACTAGGTTGTGACCCTAGGTTTTCTAGTAATAGCATAAAGCTAAAAATTCATTGCTAAGGGGATTATCCTATGAAATATTGCAAGAGAATCTGGTTCAATAGCTGATTCTTAGAGGGATTAACCTATGAAGTCATTGTTTCTATCTCAAAACCCAATTAAATGGTTGATGTCCCTTGTAAATCATATTATTATGCTGAACATCTTCTTCTTATAGAGATACACCTCGGAAATCCAGTAATATCATGCTCAACAATTTATTCTAATGAGTGTAAACCTAGAAAATCAAGTATTATCAAGTCATTCAGAAACTGGGGGGATTTTACTTCATAGAAAAGAATTCATGTATAATAATCCCCATGGCAAACCCTAGTTGATATCTGATGAATTACACAGTTATTAGTCATATATTCTAATCCCTGGGAGGTAATCGTGGGAATTCCATAACTATAGGAATTAATGTTGTATCTATGGTGATTTTCTAATGAATCCTTTGTATGAAAATACATCTCATAGGTAATTATGTTCCCTTAATAACATCTTAAAAAAATTACTCATAGGGGTTAGACATATTCCCAATCCATCTCATGTGACCATGGTTGGCCTCTCAAAAACATGAATTATCATTAACACTGTTACTATATAAGGATATCATCATTAAGATTGGTTCCAAGGTGACACCTGGAATCAACACTACCCATTTTCCAAACTCACCCTATCATGGGTCAATCTCACTAGGTCAGCCTCTTTGGTCCCCTAGGTCTCACTAGAGCTTGGAGACCCAATTGAGATACTCGATCCCAATTTCTTTAATATAGTAATCACCCATCACATATAAGAAATAACATCCCTAACTATCATCATGATAACATAATGTTCGTCCATTCCTCAATAGGAATGCCTCACTAACATTAGTCTGAATAGATGGAATAAGGCCCATCCCACCATCCAAGTCAACTCAGGTTGGTCCATTCGCGCATCCCAACATCAAACTACTCAGGTTATATATACCCAATGATCATACACTAGTGTAGGTGGGAGGAACACTCACTACATTCTTTAATCTACTGTCTAAAAGGATCAAAGGCATCTCAAGGCTTTCATAAAGCTAATCCATAGGATATAAAATTATTTTTTTCATTTAACTATACCAAGAGGTCACTAAGAGAACCTACCACAAAAATCAATTCTTCTCATTACCGTATTACATTTAATTAAATTTACACCCATCAGGGTCCATGTGTGACAGAGCATAAAATTTAATCATGGCCATAGTCATCAGTGGTCGAGGTATAAAGGCAACTGCACAAGGGTCCAATGCATAACATAGAAATATATTCCATATAACCCTAGGAATTCAATTTAAAAAAAATCAATAAATTTTAACCAATTTTCATTTATGCTCATTGGATAGAAATTATACTATATGCATAAATTAAAATTCTTAAACTTAAGGGTAATACATTGGGACCATCCATCCATCATCCAAACAACCAGGCTTATCCACAACCCATTATCACTCTCCCTGGCTGGTCTATATTCTATCCTTTAATCATCCAAATAACTAGGACCATAAATCAAAAAATAACATCATATAATTAAATATAAAAATCATAATTCTTTATTCAACAAACATTTAATAAATTATTATTTACTAAAAAAATAATTCAATTAAATTTATAAAATTATAAATTCATAAAACTCACCAGTTGGCCTCATTGCACCAAATCCATGAACAAGAGCACAAGGGAGGTCTATAATGTTCTCCTAACACCAACCTTGGAAAAATCCCTAACAATCAAAGTTAAACCCATATCTAAATTAAATAAATTTATTCCAAACCTTTGAAAAGATTGAATTGTAATGTACCTAAAACAAAATGGAACATGAAATACTGTAGATGTAGTATTCAGATTCCCCCTATGAAAGTAAAATAAATACACCTTCGTGATTATCCAATTCCACTATGCTCTTGTGAAATCATCACTAAAACTCTAAAATAGATAAACAGAATCAATAGGTTCCATGATCATAAGCCAATTGAGAAGTAATAAAAACTAAAACAAAAATAAATAACACATGGAATCATGTAGGTTTGTGGAGGAATGATGGAGGGAAGGGGTAGATGAGATGTAGTCCTAATGTACTCTTTGTGCTTCCTATGACTTCCAAAAATCCTTAAGATCTAATAGCCAAAATACAAATTATCACCTCCCAAAAAAAATTCTATCACATTTCATGATGTGAACATGTTTTCATGGTATGATCACATGTTAACACTATGAACCAGTTATGAATATGGGGCCCCCATATTCCCCAGATACATTCTGAGTGTTACTAATGGCTCATGCAGAGAATTGACATCTGGTGTAATTTTTCAATAGCATGGAAACCTAGACCTTTTCTGACCTCCGCTCAGACAGCCGAGGTGTCCACTAAACCTTATAACCCAACAAAAACCATTGTTTAATGATATTTAAACTTCAATAATATAATTCTATGACACATTTATCAATAAAAATCCCATAACTAAAATAGAACATAAAATCCCATGGAATTTCACTCCCATAAAGGGTAAGAGATTTTATAATAATGGTGAGAATATAAAATCTATCTAAGTAATGAGTCATTATTTTAACTCATTGAAACCTACTTAGGAGGGATTCCTTTTTACTACCTCTCATGGTATCTTCATCAAGCACATAGGATGTAGAAAAATTATAGTATCTATATTTGAAAAAATATTCATAGGTTTATTCATTTATATTTTTGATGATTTTTTTATCTAGTATGGTCAATCTTGTATTTGGGTTTTTATATTTATTCTATTGTGTTTAAAATTTGTTAATAGTTCCTTGGAAACCCAGTTGTGGTATTAGATTCCTTACCATGATTCTAATTTTGTGAAATCATTTTTAAAAATGATGTCTTTCGATGTCATATTACATTTTTTTCCAAATCATAAAAAATTATTTTATTTTTACATTGAACTAATTGATTCATATAATAGAATATGAAGATGACATAGATTGTAACTATGAATAAATACCATTGATCATCATAAGAAATAATGTACAACATTGGGATATATTATTAGATGATAGTTTTATATTACAAGTTTTAAAAATATAGAATCAAGTTAAAGTTATGATATAAAATATATCATAGGAAATGACTGGATCATACGTAAGGGTTTTCTAAATTTGTAAGATACATTACGTTTTCATGAAATTAGATCATATATTTGGGTTAACCCATACGTAAGATTCTTTCCCATTTTAACAAAACAAATATTACATTAAGTATGAAACATAATGTAATATTTGATTGAACTACTGGTCATAAAGTATAACTATTATCTATTGATTATTTAATCACCACAACTTGGCAATTATTATCTATGATTCATCATATATAATTATAAATATTTTTGAAAAGAAAATGTTTTTTCTCAAATTCAATTTTGTATTGAATTATAAAATTTATATTTTCATTGTAAGTTATTATTTATGGTATTTTGGGATATTTGTAAATTTATAAAATATTTTCTAAATTAAATACTTATAAAGTTTTTAATTTTGTTTAGGTTTAATTTCTGGATATATTTATTAATAAATATTACGTAATAATATATATCAATATGACAAATTCCTTTTTAAATATATAGGTTATGTTATAATATTTATAAAAATATCTATATTGAAATTATATGTTTTATTTAAAAAGTGTTTAAAAATTGTAAAAATAAGCTTAGATATAAATTCTTTATTTTTTAGAAATATAAAATAGTTTATAATATTAATTTTGAACTGTACAAATTAAAATGGAACTATTTGAAAATTATTTTAATAGTATTGAAAGGTGTTTTGATGATTGAATTGATAAAAGTTTAAATAATGTTAATTATGGGATATATAGATTGTTTATATAGTTTAAAAATGTAAATTTGATTAAAAATGTTTATTATTCATAAAATGTCATATATTTAATTGGAATATCCTATAAGGTATAATATGAGATATTTCATATTATTAAATTCATGTTTATCTATTAAAAAGGTAATTCCATAATTTTATTCACAATGATAAATATTTTATATTATGAATATGTATATGATTTAGTTTAAATTAGTAAAACTACTTCTAATTCAAAATTCATGCATCTATGGAGTTATATTGAAGATATGATAATAGATTTAATTTTATTCATCCTTGACTTTGAATTATAATGAGTTATGAGCTTGAATCAAGTAGTTTATTATGATTTATATATATTATAGTATAGACTAATGTTTTAATTTAGATGTATCTTGTGTAAATTATACCTATGTAGAACGAATTTTGGTTAAATTTCCAACCATCCTAGATGATTTGTCCTATTTTTAAAGTCTATTTGGCTATATATGGCATCAATATTACTAATTTTGAGGGTTTTCATTTCATATAATTCAAGACCTTTGAATTAAAGTGTTTTATGTCACTTATTAATAGGATACATTCATATGTGTATAAATTTAGTTGACAATTCATTTTGGTTAGTGACACAAACTCTTAGTTGTGTATAGGTTACAACATCAATATGGGTTGAAAAAATTGATTTGATGAAGGGAATGGGATTCCAAACTAAATCATCATGATGTATTCATTCATAAATCCAATAAAATGAGATGAGATAGTGTGTATAAATCCCCTTCAAGAAACAATGGGTTTGATTCCTTCCCAATCCAAACTTGTCAAGACATCAACCAATCTATATGGATGACCATAACTGTTAAGTGATTATAGTTTCTATTGTTTTATAAATAATGTGATAGGTGAACCTAATAATTAGTCACCTTTTTATTAGAATTTTATTTATGTTATAATAAATAGGGAGACCCTAACCATTAAGATACAGTAGAAATTTAGTTGAGTGAACCCACGTGAATGATTTTTCTAAAAAGTGGTCAACATTTATTTCCAAGAGTCATATATTATATGATTAATAATAGTTTTAAACAATATATAGTCATGGAATATTTATGTGACACCAATGTCATGGTGAAATATGGATTTTATCCCACTAATGGATTTGATATGATTCTAATGGGATAATCATTTTAGTGGGATCAAATTTTATAAAAATACTAATTAAATTCTTATAAAACCTAATACCCATTTGATAAAATATTATGTTATAAATAAATATAATCAGCATCAATAAACATGACTTTATGTTTAATCATATAGAGTAGTGAATCTTATTTTATGAAAATTATTAGACTAGTATGTTAATACTAGTTCAAAAGCTAAAAATATATGTGCTATTGAAATAAATTCCTTAAGAAAAAAACTATTTATGTTTTTAATCACCTAGAATATAGATTCTTTTGAGAAGAATAGAATGATTCACTTTAAGCTTCAATTTAATTCTATTCATAATTAATTAAGTAATTATAATCTCTAATAACATACTCAATATGATTGGGTATGTTTATGAATATTTTTTACCATATTTTTCTTTAAGACATATTCCCATTAGGGTATTAATTATGTTTTCATCTATGGAAATGTTTTTATAATGGTAATGTATTCAAGAAAGCTTTACCTTATTTCTAAATGTATTGAAAAAATATGATCCAAGGATGTTATATCTATGTTTTGGTGTATTTTTGGTGTTATAAGCTGATAAAAGTTCAATCCTAAAGACGAATATTTAGTTGGATCATCCATTAATTTGTCATTGGGTATCCATTTGAGGACATTTCATCCTATAATTATTTGTAACGAGTGATGATTCTATATGATAATATTTTTAAGACACCAAAATGGGTTTGAGAAACTCCAGCGAATGTCCAATATGGGTTTCAGTTTTATATAATTTAATTCATTCGTTTTGAATGTTATTTGATACTAAATGTGTAATTATAAATTTATTTCACAAGACAAGAGTTCAAAATAATGTCAATAATTTCTAGATCATGTAGTTTCCATTCAAATTATGATTCAATGAGTTGTTGTTTGAAATTTTATAATGTAATGTAATATATCATGTTTAGATGGATCTAAGTAGAGTGTTTATATATTCATCTCATTTATATTATTTGATAGGAGACGTTTTTTTATGAAAAGCATTTTCATTAAAAATATGAGATAAAAGATTCAATAATTATGGTTTATGATTCATCGGATTCGAGAATAAATTTTGAGAAGATTAGAAGATGAAATTTTTTTTATCTATGATAAAGTTTTTATAAAGATATATATTAAAAATATGTGTTATGGTGTTCCCATCACCCATCTATGGAATATTTTAAATAATGTCTTATTTTGTGAAATTTTTAAAGACACATATAATAGCATATATGATATGGAATCATTATATTTTTTTATAAATATTATTAAAAATTATAAATAAGAGTTATTTTTTAAAAATGTTGTTTGGGTATCTTAATATGATATTCTGAGTAGGATATGGTGTCTAAGGGGACACTGGGTGTGTTTTTAGAATTTAAAGATCAAATTTAATAAATAAAAGATAACTATAGTCAAATTCAATTTTTGAATTTCACTTAAATGATAAATTACATTAGGAAATGTATGTAAAAAAATGTGTGGAGTTACCTTTATTCATTATTAAAAAGTGTATTTCGGTTTATTCTAATAGAGTTTCGTATATGTTGATAAATATATCATGTAAATTGGATCATTAGTTACAAAAAATCGAAAACAATTGATGGAATGAAATCCAATATTGATGATGATATACGTAAAAATAGTTAAATATAGAAAAAAAATTAATATCATTGTAACATTTGAGATTTTGGAGTTCTAGAGATTAAATATGTTCCAAATGTTTAAAATAAGGAATATGATTCCTAATGATCATTATTATTTAATGTTTAATTCATCCTAGATGATACTCACTAAATAGATAAGTGGAAGTGTTTTATAATTCATCCATATAGAGACGTGGAAATAATTACATTTAGTTTAAATGAGTTAAAAAAACCTCAAATGATACAATAATGATATGGTTGATCTGAAACCCTTTAATATATGATATTACATGCAGGTTCTTATATATGATTTTGTTAACTATTATTAATTTATTTAATGAATATATAATATTTTATCTTGTATAATAAAAGGCAATATATGACTTATCATTATTTAAAATTATTTTCACACATATATATATATATATTGAAATAAATTTTATGTAGGGTTGCGATGATATTTTAAGGTTATTATATATAGGATTCTTATTCCATGATACCAAATCTGATCATAAGGTAAAAAAAATTCATTGAATTACCCACTAATTATTCCACATGGAATGACATACACATTTCATAGGTATAATAGGGGTGTATATATTATATTTTAAGTCCTTTTTACATGAGGTTGGTGAGATATCATGAATTATAACTATCATACTTTCATATATTTCTTATGGAATCCCTAGGCTTAGAAAATTAGGGGTGATTGAGTGTTTTTTTATCATATGATTTTTTAAATATAAATTATGATTGGATTTTTCATCTTAGATGATGAGTGTGGAATATTGGCCCTCAAATGATTAAAACTATGTGATAGTGTGGCCACACCAAGATATTATATATAATTTCCATATCCATTCTGGTAGAGGATATTTCAGGTGAACATCCATACATTTGAATGGAATGTGATGTATTCAATGACTTAGACATTATATACTCTGAGTGTTGAGACAATTTGAGTAGGCTATGTGGGATTGACATACTTTGCATCCCATATTTCTTGAAAATAAATCTATAATAGCAATATAAAACAATTTTTATAGGATTTTGATACAATGGTATAGCATGTACCAAAAATTCCCAAAATCATTGGATCTTAGGTTATTGGGATGGGGTTATACCAACAGATTGCAAGAACCATTGGCATAACCCCATTATATTATTACAATACCAATTATTATAATAAGAAGTTAGTATGGTTCCCCTAAAATAAATCCCACCCATATAAAAATGTTTTTAAGGATCTATTATTATAGTTCTAGACTAATGGTTTAAAAACCATTGTTAAAGATCCTCTTCACTAGGAAGTAGATCCTAGCCACCTGGCACCCCAATACACTACCCTCAAACAACATTTAGCAACCTATAAACTAAGATATCTCAAAATAGTCACAATAAACATACAAAACATGAAATATTATATATTTTACATTATACTAATAGATAACTTAAAATTAAATTGATAACACATATATATAATTTTTTTTGGTCATAAAATTCTATCTAAAAGGTCTGAAATGTCATAAATATGAAGTTAAAAAATAAATAGATCAACATATCAGGGAAAAAAACCTCATAAGTCTCAAAAAATTCATTGTGGTAATCTCTACTTTCATGATAATCTATATAATCATTATAATAATCATCATCTTGAACAACCTCATCAATATCAACATGCAAAAATACATTACATTTTCCACAACAAGGATCATCACCTCCATCCCCCATATCATCATATAACTAGAGCATCATTAATATACATATATATATCATGAATAAAATCTATTAGATGTGGAAGATATATATCCATCATTTATTTCCTGAACATATTAGTGAATCTCTTTCATAGTTTACACTCCTAGACAACCAATTGTTTGGACTCCACACTTCTGCATATGACTCTTGTAACTAGTGCACGTTATTAGTTGGGATGATTTATTTTCATGAAGTGTAACAATACCTATTATTCATGATATAATTATTGAGTTGAAATTGGACTCTCCCATGAATATACACATATAATACCTCTCCCTAATAACCAATAGGGAATCAAATGTTATATTCTAAATCTCAACAAGACAATAGAGAATTTTTTTTACACTATAAAATATATAGGTATATAGAAAATAGATACATAAATTTTATGGCAGAAAATAAATCATGAGATATTTTATTACATATTATAATTAACTACACTGCCATATTTCTTATACATGCTTGAGAAAAATTATTTTTATTGAGGGCACATCCTTGAAGGTTTAACACCACTCACTACAAAATGAAATAAATTTAAGAAAGTAATATTAATTAATTATATTAATTATTTAAATGTAAACAAGAAAAATATTATCTAAAACATGATTTTTTTTATTTATAAATCTAAAAATATAATCACTCTAAATTTGACTTGAAAACACCAGTTTTTTATAATGTTACAACATGGTCATTCATCCGAAATTGTGAACATACTTCATAGAACCCATGTTTTTTTAATTATATTCAATTCTAGAAAAACATTATTAGTTTAAGAATCTATTTTTTATCAAAAATCATAATAATTCTCAATAAAAAAATTCATATTATAATAATTCTCAAAACTAGGCGCACATCTAAGGGAAACCATCTCCTTGTACTGTATAACTGGAAAATCATTATGTTCTCATGTACCCTTTTAAATTTGGGTCATGTATACCAACCTAGACATTATATAACCCATAATTATATGATCTTCATAGATCCCCCAACTCCATCAATCTTAAAACCCTCATAAATTCACTATCAAGAAAATTATAATGAAACTACTACCAGAATAATAATTAAAATAAATTAATCAATTATATATAATTTTATATAACAGATTTTTTCCAATATCTAATCCCACGAATTAACCTTTAAATAATCTCCAATGTGTCTATATTAATTGGTTACATGGGGATTATTTCACTATATTTGGCAAGAGTATCTATATAACTACTTCCTTATCACTAAGGTTTCCTAATCATTGGATTTTATTCAATAATGAAAATAATTACCTATTTCTATTGATCCCATACATAATGATTCCAATTATGTCCAAAATTCATAATAGTAGTAGATCCATATTCGAAATAATAGCGGATCAAAGTTAAATTAATACATTTTACAATGAAAATAAATTATGGATACTAAATTTAGTTGGGTGTTATATATATACCTGGGGAAAGCTAATTAGTGGGATCTAATGATATCCTACACTATAAAATATCAGTAACCTATATAGTTATTGTGGGGTCCAATATATTATTTTGATGATTAGTATAATCTGGATTATTAGAATGTTCTGGAGCCTTAGTCAACATATCATGAACATAAAATCCCAAAGAGAATGGAAAATTGGTAAATGAAGGTGACATAGAAGTTGGTGAAAATAATAATAGTGATGAGGAGTTGGAGCCTTCATTGGATAAGAAAAAGTAATATTAGAAGAATGAACGTAATAAAATATTCTCAACAACATAGGTAGTTTTAATATCTTTGGATTCCTCTAAGGGAACTATTGGCTGAGAATATTTTCTAGATTGTATATCTAGTTATGTTTTTGTGTGTGATCAAGTATGATATGTTTTTGTGAGTTACTCTTGTACCCCCCACCCAAACTATTAGACTACTCACCACTTTTACTAGTTTGTTTAGAGAACAATGTTTCCATTCAAAGTGTTTTCTGATTAAAATTTAACAATTCTTAATGGTACAAAATTATACATTATGTAATTAATATAAATATGTATATATAAGTTTGTGTGTGTGTGTGTGAAATATTATAATCAAAATGGGAACCCGAGGATGAATCAAAATATCTATCATATTTGGATCATTTTTACATAGTCTCATCCTACGTGTCTCTTTAAAATTTTTAATTTTATAAATTGGATTATATATTTATATTTATATTTATATTTAGTAAAAAATAATTAATAGTTTTTTAATCCAAATATTAAATACGATATGACATGACATAATTAAGGCATACCAATATCCATGCCAAATAAGGGATAGGTAGTGGCATAACATTATCATGTTTATTTAGGGGTAAATTGAACCAAAAATAAATTTTATTTCATAACATAACCAAAACAAACAAATTAGAATTCTAAACAAGAGTAAGATATTTTTTTCTTCTATTATGTTCAATTTAGTCCAATACAATTTTTGGTAGATTTATTCAATTTGGATTATTTGAGGTTGGTTAATTTCTCCTTGATTTATCCTTGTGTTTTTTTGTTCAACTTTGTAATTTTTAAGTTGTTTTATTTCATTTTATGAGAGTTTAGGTTCATTTGGTTCACATTTTTTTTATTAAAGATAATTTTGTTATATTTGGTTGGGATGAGATATTTTAGTATATGTTGAATGATGTTATTTCATTTTTTAGAGAATGTTTTTTACTGTATATTGGTTTTTATTTATTTTTGGAATTTATCCTTTCTTCCATTTTTATGTATTTATTTTTTATTTTATTATACCATTAATTTTTCATTTTTTTCTCACTAGTGTATTTTTATATGTATTTTCAGTGTTTCCTTACCTTTGATTTGTTTATGTATTCTTTTCATTATATATTTAGTATTTATATTTTTCTATATCATCATTCTTTATGTATTTGATTGTATCATTATTTATTCTTTATTATTTTTTGAGTACTTTGAGTGTCAATTTGTTTATTTTTTCTTAGTTTAATTATTCTCTATATTTTTATTGCATTATTTTAAAATTAAATTTTGTTTACATTATATATTTTTAACTTTATTTAACTTGGATTGTATACTTTTTATCTCTTCATTCACTATATTATTTAATATATTATATTATTTTTATTTATTTGTTCTTTTATTATTTTTTATTTGTGTTTATTGGTATTACTATGTCTTTCAATTTTTAATGAATAATTTTTATTCCATATTGTTTGTTATTTAATAATTTTTACTTTGTGTTTGTTTATTTTTAGTATTTTTTAATTGACCTAGATTTATCTTTTTTATGAAAACCCAAAATTTTCCCCATCAAAACATAGCAAAACTTTGAGCTTTAGAAACCATGGACATCTCCATGGTTAAAATGGTAAAGTTATCCATGAAAATGATAATGTAAAATTATTTGATGGATTAATTGACTAAAATATGTTGTGTTTACCCTTAGGCTAATCCAACAAGATGTTTCAATCAAAAAACGACCTCAATAATCATATTTTATAAATAATATTCTATTTTTAACCCATGAAAGCTAAAATTATATATATTAATATTAAAATATCATTATTACAGCCCCACTGCAACCGTAACACCACATTGGATCTGAACATAGATAAACGCTACATATCAAAATAAATGAAACGTCATTAAATTATTTTTGAAGGTCATAAACAATGTTAAATTTATTATTTTATCCATAGGAAGGTCCTGGAATTATAAAACATAAATTTAAGCTACATCTTGATAGGGAAAAGATAATGTTATATTTTGGTTCTTTATTATTGTTTTTTATTGTTTTTTTACAATGTATTTGACATTGTTTATTTTTTTCTCTCTGTTTCACTTGGATTACATATTATCAGTTTTTTATTGGTTTGCATTCAATATATTCCGTTTTTTCTTAGATTAAAGTATCATATAATGTTTTTTTGTGGTTATAATTATTATTTATGATTCAATTTTGTTATATCTAGTTTTATTTGGATTGTGTTGATTATATGATATTGTTCTTTTTTTCACTTTTATTATTCAAATACATATCACACCATATTTCCATACTTTGACCAAGTGGTTAATATTTTATGCAATAAAATAATTAAATAAATATTCATGATTATAATATTCTTTATTATGATAAAATTTTGTTTTGAATATAGTTTACAACGTACATGTAAAAATAATATACCATTTTAATTCCATTATCACTACAGGAAACAAATTAGATTTATTAACCAGCTACTATAAAGGATACTTATCCCAAAAAATCCTAGAATCACAAATAAATAGTAAAGGGAATTATAATTTTCAATGAAATGTCCCCATTTTAAGAGTCTCTCATATTTCCCATTCAAAATATATTATTAGTAATTTAAAAAACATCTATAAAATCATTAGTAAATCACTCAATAATTATACATAATAAAATGTAAGTGAACCCTAGAAAAATATATTATGATATTTATAAATTTCAGTTTGTTTTGATCATCACAAGAGATACATACTAAAATAATTCAAAATTAATATCATGTTAGATATTTAATAAGATTATCTATCATCTTCAACTATAGGTAAGGGCGAATTGTTCATATGAGTGTTCTCACTTTGGTGTGTAATCAATGCATGAAGTATTTCATAATTATATAGATTTTATATTCTATTTCCTGTAATTTTTCTATGATACCAATATTTATAGAATTTTGGAAGTATAGGTTATTTATAATTCATAAATTATTGGTATTTTTAGAAATATAAGATATCCAATATAAAATATTATTTTACTATTTAGAGAATCTTATATTGGAATGAATATACAAATGTTCTGTTATCCTAAAATTTAAGAATTAAAGTTTCTGATTGTATTCAAATGGTCAAATTTTCAGTTGGTAATGTGAGTATATGTTCATTGGGTTAATTATCAGGTGTTCAATTTGTCATATAGTAATTTTTTCGTATGATCATTTGGTTATTTTTTCATTTGGTTATTTTTTCATTTCATCATTTTTTCATTTAGTATTTCAATAATTTTGAAAATTGGTGACACAAACCACCCCCATCAGAAACCCAACATGGGCCTGTTGTAAATATTAGATTGGCCCCTGAGACCCACCTCTAATACGCCATGAGTTAGTGACTCGAACTGAGTGTATAAAACATTAAAATGGGAGATATTTCCCTTATATATCCTAGGAATATAATTATAATCCCACCAATAATTTTCATTTTCTAAAATAAATATAATATTCCAAAATAAAAGAAAAACATGAAATTATATGAAGATACATTTCTTTAAAAATGAATTACCAATAATTTATTATTAGTTTGTAACAAAAATCACAACTCCATGCCCTGAGCTAGTAAATCCCATCCCCTTCTCAAAACTCACATGGAAACCTTAAAAAACAAAAATATATAGGGGTCAGAATATATGTATACTTGGTTTTATCCTCCCAAATTTGTCTTGTGAAAATTTGGTAGAATCATACTTATGCATCGCTAAATAAACAACTAAACCAACATACACCTTAAATAAATCAATTAAATCTTAACCTTACTATGTATTACTCACCATGTATCACAACCTTTTATAATAACAATATTTCAAAAGAATATATATCAAAATAGTTCCACACAAAAAAATAATCATTTTTTTCACTCTCATGACCCAAAGTAAAAAATCATTTGTTTTTACACCTTTAATATCTGTGTAATCACATAATATGAATATATAAAATCATAACTGATCAAAGTTTTCCCAGAACCTTTCCAACACCAACCAACGCATGGTCCACCGTTCTCATTGTCACCATTATAAATACACATGCCACAAACAATATAAATCATTCCAAAACCCTACATACCATAAAAACAAATGTTCAAACATTTACATTTTATATAGTGGACCATCATTTTCTTATCTGACTATTTCATAATTTTCATGATAAAGAAATATATTAGTGATAAAATTATAGATCCAATGGTTTAGTATGTTATAGAAATTTGGCTCATATATCACTTATAAAAAATAAAACATAAACAATATTTAAATAATTACTATTTATCCTCATAAAATATCTCACATTCTCATTAGTATATGTAATAAAATAAGGGTATACATTAAAAAAGGGGTTAGATAAAATCCTAGTAAAAAGATGAATATCATGGGATGGATAAGGTCCCTAAATCAATAGTACTTTAGATAGCACCATCAACATCACCATATCAAAGACACAAAAATATTTGTCTTAATCATGAGTGAATAATTTGGTAAGTGAATCAAAAGTTCCATATAAATTAAAATGAAACAACATAACATAGTGGTAAAATAAAACACATAGTTGTTAACAATGATCGAATCATATTTACACATTACATATCTACATAAATCATACCCATAAAACTGGGAACAAAAATAACATCAGGTTGTAGAATAATACACATAAACATAGGATATTTATCACATTAACCAATGAATTAGAGGGTTATATGATTATATTCCCACCTTTCACATTATAAATTACTCATAATCATGCATTCTACATATATAGATAACGTATAACAATCTTAGTCATGAAATAAACTCATAGAAATGAATGGGTTTCATCATGGATTTTACATAACATATTTCATTTAATAAACATAGGGGTTCCCAAAAGAGTAAAGAAGAACATGATATTGCATAAATTATAACTCTTATTTGAATATGAAACTACTCAAGAGGAGTAAAAGATGTGTTTTGGAAAAAATAAATACCTTCTGATAATATCTATATTTGGATTACAAATTATTTTATCAAGGTAGAAACTAGTATATTCCAAGAAATATAATGGAATGGATTTTAATAGGATATTTTAATTATATTATATAAATATTCATATTTAAAATTATTTGAAAGACTCAATAGAAAAAATAGAGGGAGTTTGGTTCTATAATCTTGTTACCTTATATTACACTTTATTTCATTGCATTTCTGTATCTGAAAAAATAAAAAAAGGTTTATTAAAACATGTATACAAAAGTTAATTAGGTTCATTATTTCACTCTTGATCAATAATAATCATTTTATAATATTAATTAATTCTATTTATTAAAGGTAAAACATTTTGATATCATATTTTCTATAAAATTCGTATCTTGCTTCAATTTAATGGCATTTCATAGTCAGTAATCATTCATTTTTAATTTTTAATCCATCATATTTTAAATAATTATAATTATATTTTTATATATCATAACTAATTTATTATGATCATTCATAATTGTTGTTATAATTATAGACTCGGTAACATCCTCATGGGTGATTAACCAACTATTGGAAGGATATTAAAAAAAGTGGAGGAAAGAGCTATGTGAAATATAAATACATCATAAATATAATGATTAAATTAAATGAAAATAATTTATATATTATAAAAACACATTTCTATTATTATTAGATGATTTTGGTATGTAATTAATAAAGACATAGAGAAAGGGAAGTGGAAAATAAAAAGAAAAGATGACGAAATTGTACCCTCCCATTAGTGTTGCTTCTTTTATACAGAATTATACTCTTTTAACTGTAAAAAACAAAATATTTTCTTATATATTTCTTTTAAAATATCTTAAATTTCTTGGATATTATGTGTTACACAAAACACTGTGGTTAAACAAACTGTGACATACTATTAAAATGTTACTATTTATACATGATCGTGAAAACAAAGTTTTTAGAATGGGAAGTATGAAAAGGTATAAAAATATTATGAAAAAAATTAATAATTATTTTATATATTTAAATTAAAATAATTATTTTATAATGAATTAATAAATAATTTTTTTCATAATGAAATTTTTTGTTTCAAAAATGTGTTATATTTTAAAATGGTTTTAAGAAATTTTCCATATGAATGTTGTAATTAATTTTTAAGACTTTTAAAAATTATATTATAAGAAATGGATATAATATATTTATTAAAAATATAAAAACTAAATTATGGTAAATAATTTTTATTTCTATAAAAGGAATAATTATCAGTTAATAATAGAAAATACATATTTTTATTGAAAACCGTCTTTTTATTTCAAGCATTTGAAAATTTAATTTTTTTTCAAATTGATTTAAATGTTAAATTATTAAATTTATATTAATTATAATGCTATTAATATCATTGTAAAAAATTTCATGTATTATTTTCCATATAAACATTTTAACATAAGAAAATATATTTTTTGTAAATAATCCCTCTTTTCGTCTTTCTTTACCGGTATAATTTTAAATTAAATTTTGTCACTTCTATAAGTTTAATTTGATAAATTGACTACATATTAGTAATTAAAATAATTAAAATAATATACTACTGTGAAAATAAGTTTTCTTATTATGAATTGGGACCGTGGTAAAAAAAATCACCTTGGTAGAAGAGGTAAAATTGGTTAAAAACCATGGGGTAAAACTTCAAAATATCATTATAAATTTTAATTATTCTATTGGGTGATTTATTTTAAAATAAATTCATTATTAAAATATAAATAAGGTATTTAAAAAAAATTGAAATTGGTAACCCATTATTGGCATTTGAAAAAGAGAAGTTTTATTTTAATCAAATTAAAGATGATTTTTGGGTCTTTTTATTTAATGTCATGGATGATAGATACCATTCAGTTTTATCTTGAATGAAATTTATAAAAACAATAATTATTTTATTATTTTACCAATATAATTCATGAATAAAATTTATTATTTTTTTAAAGAATTATTTACTTTTACTCTGAAATCGTGTATTTTCTTAAAAATCATTTTTCATGTGTTTTGTGTTCTTGTATTAAAATTAATTTCTAACACCAATTGAGATTAAATATGATAAAATGGATTAATTTTTTGCAATAATTATATATATTTATATTTATATTTATATGGTTAATTTTATTTTTGTTCATATAATTATGTTACCATGGTAAAAAGATATGTTATCGTTGTTAAAGTTAATATGGGTTTAAAGTTGGTTTACTAGAAGGTAATTCCAAAATAAATCCTAAACATATCAATAGGTGATTACATTAGTTCTTTTACACGCATTAAAATATTATATTTTCTATTTTCGTCCATTTATTCCATTTTACATGATTATGATATATATATATATCTTAATCATTTATGTAATTCCAAGTATATTCTTTCCCTCCCTTATAAAAGTATTCCACCTCTATGTGGTTATCCACTCTTCATAATCCTTATATATAATAAAATAAGTACAATAGTAACTTTATATATTCCCTAATCACATTCTAGATCTTTTATTCCTCACAAAAGATAATACTTTCAATGGTTAATGTGTAATACAAAAGTAGTTTCTCAGTAAATAGGTATAACTCTTAACCGAGAAAATTTATTTTTATTTCATCTTCTACCTTCACTGATTTTTTATGAATAATATAATAATTACATAATTATATTAAATATACTTAATTTGTATTATCATAATTTAAAAACCATTCTTCTTCTCCTTTAGATCCTAAATAAAATGAAAACATCATTTGTGCATACGTATGGCTTACCATCTCTAATTAGCAGTGTAAATCATTTATCATCACCATTTTAATTAGATGGTTTTAATGATTGAAATTATTTTTATATATGATATTTATTATTTTATAATGTATTTTAATGATAAAATATCATTGACCATTGTTTTCTTTTATTTGTTATAAAATGAAAACAACGTTCATGTGGACATACAACCTACCATCTCTAAAAACGATGTGAATCATTTTTATATGTTTTCCTTTTAGAAATTAATCTATATTTATAATTAATATATATGATATTTATATCATTATTAACATTATTTATATGATTGAAAAATGATCTATGTATATGGATTTGGACTTCATCAATGAAACCTGAATAGAAAATCAAAGAAGTTATAACCTAGAACAGTGATTTTGATAATGAATTATTAAGAAGTAGGTGAAACGATGACATAATTAAATCACTTGTATTTTTGAATATATTACTATTTTTATATAATATATTTATAAAAAATCATTGTTTTTTATATAGGAGGATTGAACATTTATGAAGAACGATGGATCTTTAGGTAAGTGATTTCACATCTAAATTTTATATTTGTGAGACTTATGCCATATTCACATTTTATTTCCACTGTAATAAGTATATAATTCCGCTATTACACTTTATAACATGATTCCAATTAATATAATTATATTTAATGTTTCATTAGAAAATAGTTTTACATGGAAAATATTATTCAAAAGTTACCAAGCTAGTAAGGTATTAATGTTACAGTCCCATTATTTATTGGTATTATTTATCATTAAGTTTAGGAGTATTATATTTTTATTACTCGTATATTCAGAATCCAATAACTTTATCCTCCCTTATTTATTACATAACAATACATGTTTTTCTTTTCATTTTCCCCATTTTTTGTACCTATGATAAATAAAGAATGTTTTTAATGAAAAATGACTTTATTTCTCTCTTGGGTCAAAAATATTTTTAATTCCATATCCATGTTCACTAAAAAATATAAAATGAGTTTCATAATACCTAACGATAGATTATTT
The DNA here is from genome assembly GCA_963277665.1 of Viscum album. Classification (NCBI taxonomy): domain Eukaryota; kingdom Viridiplantae; phylum Streptophyta; class Magnoliopsida; order Santalales; family Viscaceae; genus Viscum; species Viscum album. The sequence goes on along the minus strand of CAUJRU010001456.1, from coordinate 100,043 downwards.
AATTATTTAATCAGGTTTCACACATAAAAAAAACTAAAATTAGTATTATTTTAATTTTTTGAGTGATGTACTTTTTATTTTTTACCAGATGTGTCAAAAGAGTAATTTTTTTTCATACACAGTGTGAATAGAATTTATCACCACCATGAACAATCAAATATTCGAATCATAATTTATATTTTTCCAATGATATTTTATAATAAAATATTTTCCATAATATTATCAAAATTTTTAAAATTTAATGATTTTATTTAAATGTAAAAAGGGTGTTTTCCTTAATAAATATTCCAAGTGGTCTTTTAAAGTAATTTTCATCTAAGATGGCATCTTTTGAGGATATATTTGGTTTACTGGATATATGATCTAATGATATCATTCTTATTATTTATCTATATTGTTTATCATTATGATTATGATATGATTATAAAACTTATTTATTTTCCATCAGTAATGTTATGATTAAATATTGAAATGTTTATGAAACACATTTCCTTTTTATATGTTATGATATACGACGATTTATTTATGATGTTGGTAAAAATATATGAATGTATTATGATTATGTGATGGGTGGTCCCCAAATTATATATCCATCTAATGCATTGGGTAAATATGGATCACTCATTAGATAATAAGGACTGAAATTGGGAGTTAACTCATTTCAGTACGGTACATGTGATTATGATATATGACATTCAAGGTATGGTTTTCAAATTTCAATATCACATTATCACACAATTATTCTCAAGTTATGTTTTTTTATCATTGACATATTTTTTTACCCTTAATTATTATTTCAACCCAAACTCCCTTATGTTTCCTTTAACCGGGTCATGTATAGTGGTTTTAACTATGATATGTCTACGAGGTTTGCTAATTATGAAGAATATAATGGGAGATTATATAGATATTTTATTAATAAGTTGTCTCTGTATCTAAATTTCCAATTGAACCAAATATATATGATTATAGAGTGGATCCTAATGTTTTTTATTGAATATTCATCTTGTAAGAAGTAATATTTATGTATGAAAATTACATGTTTCTATAGTATGTATCAAAATAAGGATTATTTACCTTTTGAAACTAATATGGGAAAAATTTTGTGGGAATCCTTTGGATAAATTATTACATAAGAGAATATCCAATGTTGTTGTAAATGAAATAGTTTTGTTTTCTTAGAAAAATATTCATGTTTGGATACAGCAAGTTGACATGGTTTTTGGAAGAGATGCATCTAGGGGTCATAACCCCAAAAATAGTTGGTTTTATATTTCATTACCATCAATCTCTTACATGGTGAGAGTTACCTTATTGGGTATATACTTTGATACTAATGAATGAAATTCATTGATTAGTTCACATTTTATTCATGAACCATTATGAACTATTTGAATAGATTATGATCATAGATGGCCATGGTTCAATCAAAGTAGTCATATATTGAAAATAATGTGTCGTGATATAGATATCCTATGAATTGTTTTTAATGAATGGTCACTCGGATTAGTGATACATAATGTTCATGCTAGTCATTTAAGTTATAATATTTTATTAAAGAAGAATGATAAATTTCAGGTTGTAATAAGCGTGCTAAAATAATGATGTAAACTATTTGACCTCAGTTATATGAGTCCATGATTTCCATGTAATTTGTTTATGAATATTCATTAATATCACCAATAATTAGATATTGAGTTATCAGTGAAAAAACAGAATGCTATGAAGAATACTTCTATAATATATTATTCATTAGTTAAGGTTTGTGTTAATATAAATTATTAAAAAAAATGTATTCCCTATTTAGTGGAATTTGATGATATTTTGGGCATGTATTGGATTTATTTATTTAAATAGCATATCCATTTCTATTTAATAGAGTGATCATTTATCTTCCAAACCAACCTATGATAATCTATTTTTGTGATGGTAAATATGAAATTCCAATTCAAATTACATCCAATATATGGGTCTTGATTCCTATCCAAAGGGGGTGTTTAACTCATATTGTTGGTATAAAATCAATAGTGAACACATGAATATTGTATGAGAGTTTATTGATGTCTTTTTGGAAGTGTGTTTTAGTCTTCCACAAAATCATGATGTTGGGTCTCCATAGAACGCATACCATGTGTTACACCTATTTCAAAGACTATATATATAGTTTCCCTGATATAGTTATAGAAATTGAAGAAGCAAATATAGGAGAATATTGAAAACTGATTCATTCTTCTAAGTGCATTACCATAGATAGAACCTATTCTTTTATTCAGAATGAATATACATCAATGTGAATCTACATTGATTATCGATAACTTAAAAGATATGTATCAAGAAAAACTATCCTCTACCCTATATTGATAACTTGTTTGATAAAAAGTATGGACCTCAATACTTATCAGAAATTGAAATTAATTTCATATATCATAAATTGACTGTCAAGAAGAATGATATATAATATATAATATTCCATAAAATTTCTAAATTGTATGAATTTATAATGATGTCATTGGTCTTAAAAACACTCTTTTTATCTTCATGGATGTTATGAATAGTTTGTTTGGAGATTACCTTTATTAGTTTGCAGGGGTATTTATAAAATATATTCTTATATATTCAATGATCATGCAAGAGAACAAATATAACATGTGTTTTTTAATTAATAACCAAATAAAAGAGAGGTTATACAAAAATTTATAATTTTTAAATCTTGGCATAAAAAATAAACATTTTTTATCATATAATTTCATGTAAGGGTGGATCCATCAAAGATAGATGTTATTGGGAATTGACCATGACCAAACAATATGAATTATATTTTTAGTATTGTTGGTTTTACTGAATATTAATGATTTTTGTAGAGTTTCTCATTGTTGTATAATCAACTGACAAAGTTAAATTATAAGGGATGAGTGTTCTTTTAGATAGATGAATATGATGAAAATTTCAAGGAACTAAAAAGAATATTAGTCAGTGAACTTGTTCTTATATTAACCAGTTGATGAGAATGGTTTATGATCTTTTTTGATGAATAATAGAAGGGATTGGGTTGTATTATCATGTAAAATGATATGGTGATATCTTATGCATCATGATAATTTATGTTTTATGAGAAAAATTACCCAACACGTGATTTAGATTTATCAATAGAAAATTTTTCATTATTGATATGGATGCATTGTCTTTATAGAGAAATATGGGATGTTTATATTCATTTTAAACATTTAATGTATATATTCACTTAGAAATACTTGAATATGTGTCCGATAAGATGGTTGTATTTGATTAAAGATGATGAATTCACAATGAATTACAACCTTATGAATGTAAACATTATGGCTAATGATCTAATTCATAACGATGAAAGTTTTTCTATAATGATGATTGAAAAATATCTAAGGATTATGGATCTAAATGTGATGGATCTCAAAATATTGAATAAAGGGTAGAAATATTATCTTTTAAAAATGATTGTTCAACCATATATCCAAGTGAGTGTTGATGACTATCATAAGGTAGATGGGGAACTATACAATATGGTCAAAAAATCATGACTTTATCCTTGATTATGATTGAATAATATGGTTATGAAACTATGTATGTGTCCCATTAATGCCAGACTTGCAGTAGTATTTACTAGATAAAGCTCATAGTCCACAATTTACAATTCATCCTAGATGTAAGAACACATATAGATATATGAAAAGGTATTTTTATTAGGACAATATGAAGATATATATTATAGGGTATATATCTCAATTCTTGTAATGTCAAATGTTAAGGCTTATAGATAGAATTATAAGGGGATGTTATGACCATTAGTTGTACAAGAATAAAATTGGGAAAACATTACAGTGGGCTTTATCATCAAACTTCCAATAACATCTAAAGTCCACAATATTATTTTGGTTATAGCTAACATCCTAATAATGACATCAAAATTAATTTCTATAAAATAATATTTATCTCGTCATGAACCCTCTATAATATACATTAAAAAGTGTAAAAGATGCATGGGGTATCACATACTATTGTATCTGACCTGGATATGACGTTTACCTACACGATGCGGAATATTCTACATTAGGATCTTGATACCAATTTGAGATTTAGTGTTGATTATATTCCTCAAATAGAATTCCAGACTGAGAGAATCATTCATGCCCTATATGATTTTTTGAGATCTCATTCGGTGTATTTGAAATACAGTTGTGATCAACATCATCATCTAGTTATGTTCTCTTATAAAAATAACATTCACTCAATCATGGAGTTGGATCATTATGAAGCTATCTATGGATGGATTTTCAAAAATAAAACATGTTGTAATGAAGTAAAATAAATAAATATATTGGGAATTAATCTAAACGATGGAATTGTTGAGAAATTTAGAATCATTCATTAGAACATCACAAAAATATCAGAGCTGATAGAAAAGATATATTGACAATCATCTGTGAAATTTTGAATTCATAATTAGTGGGAAGGTATTATACTTAATTTATTTATAGAAAATGATATGAGATTAGAAAATAATGTAATGGTAATTTCTACTAATGTTTTCCTCTATGATATTCTTTATTGATTATAGATGGTAGCTTATTGCTTGGGGCTTCCAATTAAGCTCTCCTATGTGCACGATGGTTTCAATTTATCTCTCATGTGGATGTAACAAATAGATCCCTCACATGTGATGGACATGGATACTACATTTATAGAGCATGATATTTACTACAATGAAAAAAGAGTATAAATCTTTTTTCATAGAGATAAATATCTATGAAATAATAATACTCACCTTATTAAGGTTCAATATAAAAATCAGAAATTTTAAGAAGCTACATGGAAGCCTGAGAATGTGATTAAATTGAGTTATCCTTATATTTTTGTATAGGGGTGAAATAATTTTGTGGTAAAAATTCATTTTAAGGGGAATAGAACCAAAAAATCCAATATTTTATGATTTATTTTTCGTAAAATAAATTTAATTTCTTTGATAGTTTATGTTAGATACAACACCGATTTTAAAACATAATGATAAACTGTTGAAATATTATTATTTAAACATGATTTTTATAACCTATCCATTAAAAATGGACGTATGAATAGGAATAAGAACATTATGAAAATTTTCTTTAATGTTTTTAGATAATACAGAAATATATATTAAGGTATTTGGAATATGTAATTCATTTTTATTGGAGATATTTTATGTCAAAAAAATCTGGTTTCATCAAAAATTGTTTTTATGTCATATTGTGTGAGAATATTACATATAATTTATTCAAATCATAAAAAATTTTTTTTATCATTTATAGATTAATCATATAAAAATTAACTAATGATGAAATTTTTCATTTTTTTAGAAGATTAATTTTTCATAGAATACAAGAAAAATAGTTATTTATATTTAAAACTCTCTCCTCATTGCAAGAATTTAAAATTAAATTTTGTTTTAAATTTGTTTATAAGTTAAATTATTTCATTTATATTATTAATAATCCTATTAATATTATTGTAGATAGTTTCGATGTTTGTTATTTTATATACAAAATTAATCACAAGTAGACAATATTCATGAAAGGAAAATCTTTGTTCATTTTATTTTTTAGGTTTAATTTAAAATTAATCTCAAAAAATAATATGATTTGAATTTTATAAAATTTATTAAAATTTTCAAATCATCAAAATTAATATAGTTTAAAATTTTTAACTTAATTTTTTTCGTCATGAATAGTGATCATAGTAAATATTTTTCACCTCAATTAGAGAGCTATAATTGGCTTAAAGACATAGGCTAGATCATATAAATCTATTTAAAACATTACTTTATCCTATTATATTTTATAAGATGAAAAAGTTACTTTTTTATATTTTTAATTTATTTTAAAACATTTTTTTGTAATTTGGAACCCATTTTTGACTTTTATAAATAGAATATATATTCAAAAAAATTATAATCTTTTTATGGGTCTATAAATTTAATAGAATTGTAAGAAAATTATATTATGTTTTTTATTTCAAATAAATTATAATAAAATTAATGTTTTATTATTCAGCCAAAAAATGTATTCAAAACAATTTATTACATTATTTTAAGAATAAATTATTTATTACTCTTAAATTGATAATTTTCCTAAATATTGTTTTTCATGAATATTTTTTTTCTTATATTAAAATTAATTTATACAACTAATAGAAATTAAATTAGATAAAATGGATTTAAAATTTCAAATAATTATTTCAAAATTTAGTTATAGGGTCCCTTAAATGATTGTACATATAATTAACTCACCATGGTAAAAAATATAAGTTATCATGGTTAAGGTTTTATATAATGTGGATAAACTAAAAGATAATGCCTAAAATGTATAAAAAATATAACCAAATGTTGTTATTTTAGTTTCTTATACCCTATAACATCTTATATTCAACTTTTGGCTGACTTGTTTCCACATTAAATGATTATGATAAATATTTATTATTTTATATTTTATGTAATTCCATGTATGTCTTTTCCTTCCCTTCTAAAACGTTTCAATTTATCTTCTCTTATCCTCACTTTTTGTTCCTTAAATCATGTAAATTAACTACAATAATACATTACTATATTCTATCACCACATACTATAGCTTATTTTATTTCAAAAATACCATTCTTTCAAGAATTAAATTGTAATCAAATAATGGTTTCTCAACAAAGGGGTATAACTCATTACTAAGTACTTTCAATTTTATTTCTTCTACTACCTTATCTAAATATATGGTACCCATTATAATATAATTACTTATGTTTCACAAATATAATTAACTTTTTTTTTAAAAACTGTAAAAACCTTTATCCTCCTCTTTTCCATCCAATAAAAAAAATGAAAACATCGCTTGTACGTACGTTCGACGTACCAACTCCATGATGTTTTATAATTTGTTGTTCTTTAACCATTTTAACAGAATGGTTATTAATACAGAAATAATGATAATATATGAAATTTATTATTTTATTATTTTCATAAAATTATTAAATATTATTTATCTAACTTTTCATCTATTCCATATAAAATGAATATATTTTTTATGAATACGTATGACCTACTATCTACATGAATAGTGTAAATAATTTTTTTGTATTTAAATTTTATCTATAGATATAAATATATGGTTAAATAATATATATGATATTTATATCATAATTAAAACTATGTTTATGATGTATCCATGATCAAATTTAAAGGGCATTGACTGCTGAAATGAATCATGAATGAAAAACGAAGAAACTATCATCTAAAACATTGGATTAAATAAAGAATTATTAATAAATTTGTGATAAGATGATTTATGAAAATCTTATATGTAATTATATATATTATTAGGGTTCTAGAATAAATATTTATACTAAGTTTATATTTATTATAAATGAGGTTCTAACACACACAAAGCAATAAAAAACATAATGTATGGGGTTTATCATCCCACTTTTATTTCAATGATACTTATACTATATTAAAAATTTATTTCTTATGTGAGATGTACATACTACCCAATAAAAATTTTATAGCATGATTATTATTAATATCATGATATATAAAGTTTCATATGTTTTTATTATTACATGTGGATTATGATAAAAAAAGTTATGAAAGTTGTGTTTGATATACATTAAAATCGCATTGTTTAACCAAATTATTTATGATTATGTTTAAAATGATGAAATTTTGTTAACTACCTCAGAAGATTAACAAGAATTTTTTTATTCCATATATATTTTTAAAAATAATTTTTTATTAATTTTCCTATAATTAATTTATCAAGATAATGAAACTATTTTTTAAGGAAAATGATTTTATTTTTTTCTTCATCTAAAACACCATTTTATTCCATATCCATATTTTATAAATTATTTTCACAAAAAATTTAACAAATATATATTTATTTTTTTTGAAATAAATTTTACCAATTTTTTAATTTTTAAAAACTGGTTTACAATTAATCATATTTTTGTTTTTTGAATGATTTAATTCTTCATTTTTACCAAAAAAAAACATAAGCTAATATATGGCTCAATGTACATAGAATGAATGAAAATTTTCACTATCTTGACTGGTCAATGATTAAAGCTTAATTAAAATGTTCTTAATAATCCTTTCAAAGTATATGTTTTCAATAATATTTTTAGATTTCTTTATTTTAAATATGTAATTTCATTATGAAAAACGTATTTTCCTCAAAAAATACTCCGAGTGATATTTTAAAAGAATTTTAATCTGGGATAACATCTGTTGATATTACTTATTATTTACTTGAGATATGATTTAATTATATAATCCACATTATATATTTTTATGGTTTATAATATTGAAGAAAATAAGTTTATGAAACGCATTTATTCTAAAAAATTTATTTTATAATGAAATATTGAAATGTTTAAGGAACATGTTTCCTTCCCACAGGTTATGATATAGAGGGAATGATTTATGATCCTATGGAATAAAAATGAATGGATTAATATTATGTGATTTGTGGGACTATGATTAAATAAACCTCCAATTCATTTAGTAAATATGGATATCTCATCATATAATAAAGACTACAATGGAGATTGAAACCAATTTATTAAGGGATTTTTCAACTTCGATAGTCTTTGGATTAAAACACAACTAATAATATGATGGAATAAAGAGTGATCCCAATCCCCTATGATAATATTTCACGTGATCCTTGACCTTGTAAATGATATTATATGATTATTTTAATGTCACAACCATGTTTCTTATGCCAATTCTAAACCCTCATGGCTCGTGATCTTTGATTCATTTAGGATTCATGTCTTATGAAATACCAACTTTTTTTACCATGACTCGTGATTATGATCTATGAGGGAATGACTTTCAAAAGATAAACTAATTTTATCATGTCCCTATACCCATATTATGTTTATGTGATCATTTACATCTCCCTTATTTAACCTTACTAATCCTCATAGATCACATTCTCTTATGTATCATTTTGTCATGTTATAAAGGGAACTTTTATGTATGATATTTCTAGTAATAGTTCATGTTATGAATATCCTAATGAGGGATGTGGTATATATCTTATGAAAATTTTGTTTATGTAACCATGTTTCCAAATACACTACTCTTATATGATTTTGGAATGGATCGTAATGTTATGCATTGAATATTCACCTAATAAGATGTGATGTTTACATATGAAACATATGGGTCGCTATATGAATGATTGTATTATGTTACTTTGAAATATCTCTAATGATGCTAGGGAATTTAGTTAGGGGATCAATGTATGTCTTTTTTATTTCTTAATGAGGGATGAATTGGTTTCTAATGGAGGGAGGGCGTTATTTAAATATGAGGAAACAGGTATTATAAACATAAAATAATAAATATATTATTATATCAATGTTAAACCTTCCAATTTAAATTTTTTTGACATTATAAAATATATTTGAATAGAATAACATGATTTTATGACATTGAATCACATTATAATTCAAATATATTAGTTAAATCTAAAATGAAAGGATAAAAAGGAAAAAAATTATTTAATTGGGAACTTTTGATTTTATGTATTTTTAAAATACATTTTAGGTTTTGAATTTAAATTTATGGATTATTTAAATTATTAATGTTTTTTTTTCAAGCCTAAATCTCTATAAATTGATATCTTATAATTAATTCATGAATGATGTAATTTTAAATTCATCGGTTATGAGAAAACTATATTTTTATTATTGACCTAAAAATTGATATATTTCCAAAAAATCACCCATAAACATTCTTGAAATGGTTATTATAATATAGAAATTAATTTTTACGAAATAATTATCTTACATATGTAATTTTTATTTTTAATATAAAAAATATGATTTTTATTATATATTCTATAAATATTCTCTTATATTTTCTCTTTCTTTTTTATATTAACATATATTTTATGATATTATAATATTTATAATTTATCAAATTTCTCATCATAAATATTATTTATATTAAATTTAATTATTTTGAGTTCAATTTACTTTTCTAATGATCAGGATCGAATTTATAAAAGTCATTTTACTATATGAATTTTTATAATACCTCCTCAAAATAACACTTCGTGCCTTCATTGAAACTTTTCTACAATTCCTCCTCACGTTATATACCTTCATTTTCTAATATTCCGATTTTTTTTACTAATACTATTTTTCAATTAAATAGTGTCTTCTATGGGGTGATTCTTGAAGAATATTGTAATGATCCAAATTATCTCATTTTACTTTTTTTATTTTTTATTTTCTTGATCCATTATAATGTTTTTCATATTCATGGGTTATTTTTTTTACCAATGTAATGATATTTATTAATAAAATAAAATTAATTTTTTCTATATGTTTTTTATATGTATAATACTATATAATATAATATAACACACATTTATTAAGAAAATATATATCACTTGTAAACATTAGGTTATTGCATTTTCCCCCCACATAGAAATTTTATCCTTAAAATTTCAACTCATATTCTCCATTGAGAATAGATGAGGCTACTAATGTTTTTGTGTTTCCGTGAGTTCCCATGTTTCCTATTTATATTTATAGTTACTCCAAAACACTTTTACTTGGTGAGTTTTCTTATTGTTTATAACATTGTGTCTATGGTCTAAGATCTTCAATAGATCCTTCTCATATGAGAGGCAATTCCCTAGTTGTTCCACATAAGGATTTAGTACATATGAGGGATCAAGTATGTACTTTTTAAAAAGAGATATTTAAACTAAATGTTATACTTGATCCGTGTCATTTGAATGTACTAACTATTTATCAACTGGTTCTATATGATATAGGATCTCAAAGGGGCCAATGTACCATAGCCAGACATTTATTTCTCTCTAATCTACATGACTCTCTTTCATGATGATATTTGAAGGAAAATATTTATCCAATAACAAAATCCAATTCCCTATTACAATTTTCAACATTTATCTTCTTCTAAATATATGAATTGTTTATATGTCGTTGGATGGTTTAAACCTTTTTTTTAATCTCATTCACAAGATCAAGTCTATGTCTCTTTCATTCACTAAATCATCCCAATAATTATGAGTTCTATATAACTTCCAATATAAAGATTAATATGGATCCATTAGAATACATTAGTGGAATATATTATGATTTGAGAACGTAAATCAGGGTATATGTTGATCCCATCCACATTTAAAATACATTGATCTAACACTCCACATGTCCTATAGTGTCTGGATGATCCTTGCATTTTCTTTATCTGTTGGGAGGTGATAGGCCATACTGAAATTCAATTAAGTATTCAAATAATGTTAAATATTTTTCCAGAATTTATAAGTTAAACATTTACCATGTTCCTAGATGATCAAAGGTGGTTCCCCATACAGCCCCACCAATTCCATTTGGTATATCTTATCATGTTATCGATGCAATAAATATTCAAGAACAATGATGTCGTGGGAAGCCTTGGTGAGTTGATCCACTAAAACCCATATTTTATTTCTTCATTTTTTGTCATTATAATTATAGTGAAAAATTAAATGGTTATGTTCTACTACTTCCATGATGGTATGGAAAATGTATTCAACATCCCCTTGGATATCTATCACATTAATTTATCTTTCCAATATACCAACCACTTTTAGGTGTTCAGAGTGGTTTCCTTATTCAAGTTTCCCCACCATAGGATCTCTTGATGATTACAATACATCTTGGTACTTCCATGATGAATGTAGAATTATGATCAATGTGAATTATAAAATAAATGGTTCATTAAATATATTTTATAGGAAAAAATATTCTAGTTCCATACCAAATGAAACCCTCTTCATCAATGTGGAATTCATTAATATATCCTCTATTTTTCATATTATTTTGATGCTATAGGTCATCCCATTATTACTCCTTGATATTCTCTTAGATATATGGTAAAGAAATAATTTTCAAAATGTGGGATGTATTCTCTACTGTTATGATTTCAAGATCTATCCTTTTACATATCCATGAAGATATGTCCCCTCTCAATCCAAGTATCAAATAGAGTAGTATGTTCTTTTTTACTAATAGAAACAACTACCTTATTCCCATTTATAAGATGGTAATGAATATAGTAATCATATTACATGATCTGTTCCACACAACAAAAATGATTCTTATTCCAATATTTTATGTGAATATATAAATTAGAATATTTTAACATTTATAATTTCATCATTTTCATCGTAGAGGTCGTGTACACAAATCCTTAAGGTAATGATCATTTCTAAAAACTCTAGATCATTTTTTGGGATATTTTACTCATGGGTTTTTACTATCATTAATCATGGGCTATTACAATAACATTTTTCATTGGTGCACAACCAAATATATTTTTTGAATCATCTTTTTATATCTCAAAACATTTTCTACTTGATGGTAGTCTAACTATATGAATAATTATTACCATATTACTGATCTCATAAAGATTTATTTACATTTTTTTATTTAGTCATCATTTACCCCAATCTGTGTTATTAAAATTAGTAGGCTTGAAATTCATGATTGAATTCTCACAAAAATTCAGTATCACCAAACTAAACCAAAAAATATATGAATTTATATGACACTTGAGGGTCTAGTTCATTCCAAATATACATTTTCATTTATGGGTCTATAAAAATTCCCACTCTTGTGATAATTTTCTTTTATAATGAGACATTATACATCCAAAATTCACACTTACTGAACATAGAATTCATTTTATCCTTTAATAATGTACCCTTCTAAATCCTTATAAATGCTTCTTGTTTAAAACTTTTCATAGAGTAAATGATAATTTCATTAATATAGAATATAGTTAATATATCAAGGTAATATCTAAAGACAAAAATAATCAAATCCTTCAATATTTTTGGGTAATTATTATTTCTGTAGGGTATCACGATGAACTCATAGTTTTCATACGTTATATGGAAGGATTTTTAATAAATAAATTCCTTCTTAAATTTCAGTTGATGATATCTAAACTAAATAACCACATTTTATATGTAATGATATACTTATATCATTTTAATCAATTCATCAATCCTTGTAAGGGGATACTTTTTCTTTATAGTGGTCCTCTTGTTCACCCAATAATCAATATACATCAGCATTGATACATATTTTTTTCATGACAATGTGTACTAGCACTCCCAAAAGATATGCACTAGAGAATATCAACCCTTATTTCAAATTCTCTTTTATAAATTTCATTAAATTATCTAGTTCGATATGGGATATCCTATAAAATAATTTGGAGATAGGTGTGTCTCTAGGTATAATCTATATTGTGAACTCTATCTTACCATATACTCGAAGGCCAGGTAACTCTTCAAAAAAAATTATATTTCTTTATAATTAGAATTTCCTAAAGTTAAAACCATTCCTTCCACTGAAATATTTTGGTTTCATTGATTGCACAAGTATTTGTTTACTTTAAAATGCCTCTATTTCATTGTATTAGTTTTCTCATTCATCAATTAAAAAAGAAATTGACATATAAAGGAATTTGTAGAACCATAATCAAAGAAAAATAATCCTATTATTGATTATATAGGACATGTACCATGTGTGAATACATTTTCATTTTTCACCTTAGTGGTAGTGATAGAATAAAATTTCCATTACTCTTTCCTCATTGGTGGTTTCTAACATTGATTACCCTTGATGTCCCATGGTTTAGTTCTATGACATGCATCATTCCATTTCTCCTTATAGCCGAATCATTGTACCATTGGTTTTCATTAAGAGTTTCCATACCTTCATCTATCACATTAGTCGTCTTATTCATGTCTCATAAAATTTAATGACCTTGGAGACCATCTCCCTAATAGTTACATAATTTTCTAATCCCTTTGAGGAAATTCTCATGATGCTTCTTCCCCCACATTTGACATGTGTGTGGTTGGTTCTTCTTTCCACATTTTTCATTTGATCCCCCATCATGAAATTCCATTATTCTCTTCTTATTTCTATGTCCATGGGAAAATTCCCCAAATTCCATCTACTTTTATGTCACATCAAAAAACATTTTCAAAAATACCAAAGTTTCAGATAGAAATTTCCATTCTAAGGTTTGTTTTTTATCCACAAAAGAATCTATCTATTTTTCTATCATTTTTGAAAATAAAACAAGAGGCTTATCGTGAAATCCATGTGAATGTTTCCTCCTAAGAAATGATAAACTCACCCTCTATTTTCTTAATCTCTATGAATTTTATCTTCATATTTGTAAGAGTATTTCTAGAAAAATACTTATTAATAAATAACTTATTAATGTCTTCCGACTCTATTTTATGCATTTTGTCCTTTAGATTGTTATTCATTTTCAGAACACACCATTTATCATCTTATTTATATAAATTATAGACATCTTGGGTAATATTCTCCTTATCAGAATAGTGGATCATAGATAACATCTTCTCTATATAGTTAATCCACTTTTTTGTAACAAGTGGATTGAAAAAATTTCTGAACATCAGTGGTCATTTCCACATTAAGCACGTATTGACTTTATTATCATTCATGGATTAATGTGGAAATTTTCTTGATTTAGGTTATTTTTCATAGCTTATGATATCTAAGTTAGTATCTAAATGAAATTTTGAAATCCACCACTCATTTTATTTAGAATATGGTGTATGAAATCATTTCATTTCCCTCACATGGGTTGTTGGTCTGGTTTCTCTTGGTTCCCACCATTTTCTTAAACCAAAGGGTTTAAACAAAAAATATATTAATAGGGAATAAATAAATAATTTATCCTTATAAATAAATTAATTACAAATTCCTATCTTAATCGATACCTATATTTAGATTTTTTATAAAATAGTGCTCGTGTGGTAATGCAATGTAATCCTATTTTAACATTAAGTTTCACAATTAATTTAGATTTATATCCTTAATAATAGATTATTTTGAGCTTGTGATTAATCAAAACATACCCCACAAGTGTTTCATACATGGTATATATAATGTCCCCTCTGTCTTACTCCATGTAATGATCAATTTAATACCCCATCCACCCTTTATGGAATTATTACCATTGGTACATATGTTCCTGATCCACTTCCCATTTTTTATCTAGATATGGATTTCATTTCGTAGAAACCACATGCTCTTTTACTTTACAAAAAGTAGAAGATTTTTACCAATACATAGGCATATCTTGATGATTTTCAATAACTATTTGTAATCATAAATACTAAATAAACAAAATCATGCTCTATAACCAACTATAGAAAGGCAAATTATTCTTACATGCCATTTATATAATTTTTATGATGAACCACATAATTGTGATACAATATATGATCCAACAGTTTTGTATCTTTAGTAAATTAGGCTCATTCATCTCAAATACATGATAAAAATTAATAATTATTTTAATCATTCATCTTTCTCCAAATAAAGTTTCTCAAATTATCCATAGTATGAGTATTCGCCTATGGATAGAAATTAGACAAATGGGTGAGCTAAAACCCCAGTAAGGGGTGGAATGTCATGGGATGAATAAGGGACATGAATCAATAGTAAATGTGTGAGAATAATCAACATCATCAAATCATAATAATATTATCATCATAAAAAATGAGGAAGAAATTTGGATTATGAATGGAATATGATATATGAATAATATTTAAAATTTATATAATAATGTTCAAATACCACACATAGTTGTGAAAAAATCTCGCATTGTGTTTATGTATAATATATGATCATAAATCATATCATCATAATTATGAACTAATATAGACTCATTTTTATGTATAATAAAATACTATCACAAGACTTATCTCATTTCCCAATGGATTGGAGGTTTATATAATTTGGGGCCCACACATCACATCATAAAATTTGCATTGTCATGCATGCCACATGGAAAGATAATATATAACAATTATATTCATAAACCAGACCCATGGAAAGGAATGGACTTCATAAAGGATTTCATATTTAATAATTCGTCAAATAAACTTTGGGTTTTCAAAATTAAGATCAGGGAACATACATTGTTATTAAATATTATTTTTCTTTGAATAAGAAACAACATAAGAGGATTAAAATTTGTGATTAGGAATAAATAAAGTATTTTTAATAAATATTTGTATTTGGATTAGAAACAATTTTGGCATGGTAAAAAATTGATTCACAATAAATATTAGATAAATAATTGTTCGACCCTTATTGAGATTGTAGTTTTAATAATCACAAATCATGCCAATTTAAAAATCATTTTTATTGACATATTTTGTTTTAACTAATGCTAATCATGTGAGTGAATATTTATAAATATATAGATTTTTCACAAGGTATAATAAATTTTAATAAGTCAATAAATTATTGATATTTATGTTTCAATATATTCACATGTGTATATTTACATAAAATTATGAATTTCACTTAATCCGATAATGTTCTATATAAGAGAGACACTTTGTATTTTTTTCAAGTCTCTGACACTAATTGGTTCAATGGAGTCACTAAGGTCTGACTCTCCAATGAGGACTCACCATTCAATGAAGGCACTGATGAACAACACACCAATAGAACAAATGACAGACTAATAGATAATTCACCAATTGTAGATCACACCTATAGTTTAAGTGACTCGATGATGGACGACTCACTAATGGGAAAAAAACCAGTAGTTCAATGGACATATAGATTGGAGAGTCACCGATGGGTGATGCAATGATAGATCAAAGGAATTATTGATGGATGAGTTACATATGGGTGACACAAGGATAGTTCAAAGGACTTATCGATGGATGAGTCGCTAATGAGAGACACACAGATAGTTCAAAATGAGTCTCCCATGATGACTCACTGTTTCTCTAACAGACCAATAGTTCAATTGATTGACCAATACTTATGACTCACTAATAGTCATTGAAACTATTTTATTTTATTAATTCAAAATTATATCTAACAGTCATATTTTGTCAAATTTATGTTATGAACATTATTTATTGTTGTTTGTAGGATATTTAGAGAAAAATATGAGGTATATGAACATGGGGAGATCAACATGTCTATTGGACCTCAACATATAAAAGTATAACAAGATGGATCATTATAGCACGCTGAAGAGTAACAAGAAAAGAAAACCATAGAACTCCTGTAACTCTCAAGTATACTTTCCAAAAACAAGAACCCAAAAGGAAGAACATATGGGGAGATAATGAAGTCACAAAAACCCTACAGATCTGACCTGAACACCTTTCAAACAAGAAGTTGAACATCTCATACTAAGGGAATCTAGAACACCGAGGTTTGAACACTCTATTTTAGAGTCAACTTCTAGAAGAGCACTCAAACTTCAATTCCACTACACTAAATGAGTCTCAATATTCCCTACATAACACATAGATCCATCTAAACCTAACTCTATATTTTTTTCTATGTTATGTTAATTTATTTAAATTTCTAATTAGTGAGTGTATCTTTCTTTTTCACACATACTGACTCATGTGCATAATTGGATTATACTTTTTAACCTCAATCTCGCACTCTATTTATCCATTTATATTCTACATAGAACTGTGTAAGAGTTCATGTGTGAATTGTTTGTTATTTTTTATAGGATAAACTATTGTAGAGGTCAGTGGTGTCTTAGACAGCCTTGTGTGCTATTGTGAACCCTGATCCAGGGTGTGGATCAAACATGATAATTAATTTAAATTTCTTGGTGACAGGTGATCACCAAGTGGAGAAAACTAAGTCACTCTTAGATACTGAATCTCTTGATTGAAATTCTGATGTTCCTATTGTTATTTTCTTTTATAATTTTTTATAACAAATTTCATTCAAATAAATTCAAACACTGATAATTTTTTAGCATGTGTTTAAAACTATTTCGAACTAGTATGTTAGTATCAAAAGTTATATTAATCTCTAGGTTAGTATATATGAGTACTAATCAACATCTTGAAAAATTAACTAAACATTTAAGACATTTATAAATTCACTACAAACTAACTTGGATTATATTTTTTATTGTGGGAATTTTTCAATGAACCAATTCATAACTAAAATTTTTATAGTGACTCAATTCCCCCATATTGAGTACTCTACTCTGACCAACATTTGGTATCATTGGATTTAGGAAGTTTTCTATTTTTAGTGATTTTCCAAACATTTACCATTGTGATTGTAGTTGTATTTCATAGATCTTAACAATATTGTTAGTACTAAATTTTGTCTCTTTTAATTCTTCTCTAAAATTATATTATTTATATTATATTACAAGGAGTAGTGATGAATAGGCCACCTTTTTTAAATGGAAAAAATTATACTCAGTGGAATATTAAAATGAAAATACATTTAAAAATAATGGGATTTTAAATCAAGACAGTTATTTAATGTAAATATGTACCCCCTAAAACTTATATAAATACTAGGGATAATGCTACCATGACTTCCTATTACAATAACTATAAAGTAATGAATGATCAATATTGTGCACTAGGAGATCAAGAATTTCATCATATTTTGTCCTATAAAAATGCTCATGAGATTTGGTACACTTTTTTTTGACTCCTATGAGGGAATAACTAATGTGAAATAGATGATATTAAATACTAATTAAATTAAATATGATAATTTTAGAACGAATCTAGATGAATCAATTTATCATATGTATCATAGGTTCAACGAAATTATAATAAAAAAGATTTATTTTGGAAGAGTTTTCACTATAAAAGAATAGTTCATTAGGATTTTGATATGCTTACTAGAGAGATGGAGAGGTACATCTGTATCCCTAAGAGAATCATGTGAAATTTATAAATTGTTAGCGAAGTAACTAATTGTAAAATTAATAATGTATAAAGATGAACTAAATTTTAATCAAGAGGAGGATGATCCAAAGAGAAAATATATAGCCATCAATACTACCAATTTTAAGAGAAAATACAAAGAGAAAGTTCTAGCAACTATTGAGAGAAAGATTATTAAAGAATCAGCATCAAGAAGTGATGATGAAATGACCCAGCATGCCAGGAGATTCAGAAATTTTACAAAGAGTAAAATTTCTTTGAGAAACAAAACAATAAAGGAAAAGATGACATAAAAAAGTTGAAAAAAGGAATTTAAGAATAATAATAAATTAGAATATATAGTTTTCTATGATTTCAAAAAAAGATGTAAACTAAAAGCTAACTATCCTAAAAAAATGTATAAAAATCAGAATGAGTATAAATATGGAAAATATAAGAAATCTATAAAGGCCACTTGGATTGCATCAGAGGACAGCTCTAGTGAATCTGCTTTTTCTCAGAATCGAAAATAAGATATGGAAAACATCTGCTTTATGGTAGACACATATTAGATGCTCTTAAACTCTCTTATACCAGATTACTATTATTCTAGAGATGAATTTGAATATGAGAATGTGAAAAATGATAAACTCTTTGAGAAGTATAATATGATATAAGAAACATGTATTGAACTGAAGGATAAGTATAAATCATTAAAGAAATAGCATGTACTCTCTAAAAATATTAAATCTGAACTTACTATCGAGAAAGGGAAAATGTAAAACATTTAATGGAATATAATGACATAAATTTATGTGATGATCAATTAAAGAAGGATCTGGAAAATTTTCTAATGGAAAAAACACACATACTCCGTAAATATGTAAATAAATAGGTCATAGGTATACTATTATAATAGGATATCAACCAAGACAAATAAATTTATCTAAAAATCATTTTATAACTCAATATAGAAAATAATATTCTTTTTCCAAAAATCAATATTTTACTATAATTTTCAGTTGTGAAAAATATTTCACTGCATCTTGTTTTTCTGGACGAAATAAAGTTTATATTTCAAATTTTTTACATTTCACGTATTAGAAATCCATAAGACAATGAGGGTTCCTAAAGCCTTTATTACTTATGTTTCTAGACCAATAAAAATATAGGTACCAAAATCTTTTCATGGATGAATTGTATTTTAGGTAAACTGCCAATAAATTTCCTTTACAAATATTTGGTACTTGGACTGTGGTTGATAAGGAGACATAAAAGTAGATTACTCAATATCTATGAATCTAATCAATATTGATGGAGGACAAGTCACATTTAGTTACCATGGTGAAGAGAAAATCATCAGCTTAGGCCAATTTGGTAACCATATCTCCAATTTTATTTCCAATGTTCCCTATGTTGATGGATTAAAATATAACTTTCTTAACATATCCCAACTGTGTTATTATAGATTTAATTTAAAATATAAAAATAATTCACTCCATGTTTTTTATTCCAACAATAACTTGGTATTTACTGCTCATAGAAATGATAATGTATATACAATAAATTTAGAAGCACTATCATGAAAGAATGTTTTATACCCTAAGTGCCTTTAACAAAGAGTCTTGGCACCATCATAGAAGTCTAGGACAATATAATGTACACTCCCTTAAGAAATTGACCATAAATGGTTTAGTCAAATAGCTACCAAAACTAGGGTTTCTAGAGAGTAGAGGGTGAAATCCTTATCAAAATGGAAAGCAACATCAAATCTATTTCAAACCAAACAACGATGTTACAACTTCTCAACTACTTGATTTTGATCACATGGATTTGTTTGGACCATCTAGTGGTTCATGTCTCAATAGGAAGCACTATGTTTATGTTTGTGTAGATGACCTCTCTAGGCATACATTGACTATTTTATTAGATCCAAAAAGATAATCATGCCCTCATTATACCGAGTATGCTGGGATTTTAGAAAATTAATGTGGACTTAAAATTAAATCCATAAGAAGTGACCATGGCTGTGAGTTCAATAATCAAGAGATTGAATATTTTTTCTCACAAAATGTCTATATGCATGACTTCTCTACCCCTATGAATCCGCAACCAAATGGTGTAGTAGAATGAAGAAATAGAACCTTTCAAGAAATTGCAAGAAATATGATCAATGAATATGAACTACTGATTTAGTATTGAGTTGAATCTATTAATACAACATGTTATATAATTAATAGATTATTAATTTATCCTATCCTTATTAAAAATCGTTATGAGTTGTGGAATAACATGAAACCGAATGTGAATAATTTCAATCTGTTTGGATGTAAATTTATATTCTTAACAGAAAATATAATCTAGATAAATTCAGCTCTAAATTTGATGAAGGAATATTCCTTGGATATTCTAAATCAGGAAAACAATATAAAGTATTTAATAAAATTACCAAATTTATGGAGGAAACTGTACATGTCAATTTTGATTAATAGATCCACATAAACCTAATACATTTCTAGAAATTTTGAATAGGATATGTCCAATATATACATTAATACTAAACCCTCTAACCATTCAATAAAGGAATCTGTTAAAACATTCAATTCATGAAATTCTATAGACTCTAGCCATAATGAACCAGAACCAAGTGATGAACCTGATATAACTAGCCCTACATTTACTAGAACATCTAGAACCCTTAAAAACCATACTATAGATGTTGTAGATGGATATTTAGACAAAGGAACACAAAGTTGTGCTTCTAGGAGAAATTAGGTTAAACATCCAACATTCATATCATATCTTGATCCTAAAAATATCTATGATGCAGTCAATGATGAATTTTGGGTGATGGCTATCCAAGAGGAGCTTAATCAGTTTGAGAGAAATAATGTCTGGAAGCTTGTTGATAGACCAAATGATACGCAAACCATATGAAATAAATGGATTTTTACGAATAATATAGATGAAGTGGGAAATATAGTTAGAAAAAACCTATATTTGTTTCAAAAGGCTATAATCAAGAAATGTGAATTGACTATTATGAGTCATTTGCACCGGTAGCTAGGCTTGAATCCATTAGTATCTTATATTCTTATGCAGCACATATGGACATCAAACATTGTCAAATGGATGTAAAATGTGAATTTTTAAATGGTTACATAATTGAGAATGTTTTGGTTTAACGACACCTAGGTTTATCAAATCTACTTCATCCAAATAAAATTTTAAAATTATTTAAAATTTTAGATGGTTTAACAGAAGCTCTAGGATATTATTATGATATGTTAAGTAACATTATTATTTCTAAATATTTTATAAAAAAAAGCTTAAAATATAACTTTATTTATAAAAATAATTTATAAATATATCATAATAGATCAAATATATATATATGATAATATTTTTTGATCTCATACAAATTATTTATAGATTGATTTTTCTAAAATGATGCAAACTGAGTTTGAAATAAGTTTGATGGGTGAACTTATGTAATTTCTTAGATATTAAATATTTCAAAACCAATAAGGTATTATTATAAATCCAATTAAATATACTTAATATCAATTGAAAATAGATGGATTTTATGGTAGTAAGAGTAGTGAAACACCTTTGATACCTATGTGTGTGTTGGATCTTGATGAAAATGGGAAATCTATTAATCAACCCTCTTAAAAAGGCATGATTGGTAGTTTTCTTTACATAACTGAATATAGGCCAGATATCATGTTTAGTGTATTTATGTGTGCAAGATTTCAACAAAACACAAAAGAGTCACCTTTAAATGATTTTAAAAGAGTTTTCAAATACCTCTAATATATGACTAATTTAGGATTTTTCTACTCAAGAAAACATCCTTTTGATATGGTTAGTTATTCTGATGCTAAATTTTATGGGTGTAAGTTATATAGAAATAGCACCTCTAGAACTTGTCACTTTTTTTGAAATGTCACCAATTTCAGGGTTTATCAAAAAGAAAAATCATGTTGCATTATCAACTGTTGAAGCATAGTACATTATTGATGGTAGTTGTTGTGCACAATGTTTGTGGATAAAATACCATTTATTAGACTCTGAATTTTAGTTCAGATACATCCCAATAAATTGTTACAATAAAAGTGATATTAAAATTTCTGAAAATATTATTTCTTATTCTAGAATTTTTTTTTGATATAATACATCTCGTTCATGGGAGGAAAATATTAAAAAGATGACATAACTATTGAGTTTCTTATGACTAAACATCTACTTGCTAACATTTTTACAAATCCCTTAAACTATGAGATAATGGGAAACATCATACATGAATAATGAATGATAAATCTTTAAAGACAATATGAACTTATCCCCTTATAATAATCCATTTTCTTGTGACACTAATCACTGTAACACTTCTTGGGTGAAACTGATGAGATGAAACGAATCAGGTGAAAACTATTAGGTGAAACCAATCTGGTGAAATTGATTGGGAGAAACTAATCAGATGAAACAAATCATGTGAGACCTATACCTTTAGGGTGAAAATGATACGTATAGAGACTTTTTAGTAAATACATATTTCTATATCTTTTATGTAAAACAACACTATTTAATTTGTTTCTATTTTACCATTAATCAATTTTTTTACGAAGTATTACCCCTAAATGATATAATTAAATCGATCTAAGACCCATCACCACCCTCACTACCGTCGAACCTCGAACCATTTAACTTCCTTCTTCAAACCTAAACCATAATAATGTCTAGGAAAAAGCGTGTGATTGAAGGACCGTGTGAATCCTCATTGGTTAAGCATTATAGAGTTGAATCAATTAGTATATGATGTTCTATGTGTTGGGAATCAATGTTATAACTTTTGAAAAAGAAGTGTCTGTAGAATGGTTGTTCTTGAGTAATTATCTCTTTCTGAATGTTTTGGAATCACAAGGGTGGATTGGCTAGGTTATAGATAGTGAGAGACCTTTCCATCCCAAAATGGTACACCAATTTTAACTCTTTTTGGTTGTTTTTTTGTAGGAGTTCAGGTAGCTCAGATGAAATCAGTGGTAAAGGGAAAAGAGATTTCTTTTTCTTTAAGAGAGTGGGATAAATGCTTGGGAAAACCACATGGGAAATTATATGATGACTACCATGGTAACATTACACCTACCTCATATTTCGTATTCTTATGAAAATTAACTGAATGAATTGATAGGAAATGAGGAATAAATGAGAAAAATATCTTCAGAATTTGATGGAGAGGCGAGAATGGTATTCTAATTTATCTAACACCAAATCTTCCCAAGCAAGGGATATTTTTAATCCATAAAGTATCAGGATTTATTACTACATTATTTCTCGAAGAATGAGGTGAAATTTAATCTTTTTAGGTACCTTATGGTAAATATTTGTGAAATTATCAGTCCTTTCATGAAAGAATCCTATTTATATTATCAATGGATGATTTCTACAATGTTGAAGAAGCTAGGATGTGAGGATGATAGAGATGAGATGTCTAATGCATGTAATGGTTTCTGCCTGCATAATGATATATGCAAAAGGATGAATTTTTTTTTGGAATCCATGAAATAGTATGTTGGTAGGAGATGAGGAGACATTTAATGATGTTTGTAATAATATTAATCATTTTACCAGACAAAGTGATCATGCTGATCCAGGTTTTCAACCAGTTGAGAAGGTTTGGTATTTAGATTAAGAACAAGCTGATCATGAGCTAAGAATATAAGAGGGGACTCTTATAGATTATATGAGTGACATGGATATTATTGAAATCCCTAGAGACCTGACATATGGACATGAAAGTCCACCATTAGAGTTAACATATACCGAACCCATATTAGATGATGATGTAAACAAGGAATCAACTGATGTCTCTGGATTTTATGGTTATTTGATAAAGTATGATGATGATGATGATGATGATGATGTGGATGATGATGAGGATGATTATGGTGAACATGTGAGTGACTCACTAAAAGCTAGACATGATGTATTCAGTTCATGTGAGGTGTCTACGTGTAGAGATGATGATGAGGTGAGTAGATAGGATGATGTTTATCATGATGAATAGGATAATGTTGATAATGTTGATCTTGATGGTAGAGATGTTAGACATGAATATGTATATGACCACCCTGATTATGATCAAGGAATCATTAAGAATATTGTTGATATTATGTTTGAAGGTCAAGAAGAAGAAGCTAATGCTCTGATTTCACATGTGCCTCATAATGAGGGGGAGCCTCAATTGGCTCAAGGTAGAGAGGATGAATCTCAAGTTCATAATGTACTAGTTCATCATATTTATATTTTGGATGGAGGTCAAGAATAAAAAGATAGAGCTTATATTTTACCTGTACCTCAAGGTAGAAGAGTAAGAAGTGATAATCCTGAGCCTAGAAATTGGACTTGTTTTTGTGAGTGGAATATAAATCCAAGATAAATCCTATTAGGGTTGGATTATGATTCATACGAGGAGATGGAAGCTCCTCCTTCTCCTCATGAATATGAGGAACTGATTACTCCTAATTCCCCTACCTTTCCCACCAGTGATGATCATGTTGTACCTTCAATGCCTAGTGACAATGTCACCATGGAAAATCAAGAACAATTCATGGATGATGTGTGTGAATTTGTGAGATCCTTTAGTGGAATCAGAAATGAATCTTCTACATATAAGAAAATTTCAGAGGAATATGCTTCTTGGATAGCAGTAATGGTAGCTCGGGATATACAACCTAATATTATCACTACAACTAAGACCATAGTGAAAAATAACTCAGTGCTGGGAGAAGAAGTGAAGAAATTGAGTGATGAAATGGTATCTCCATCCAATGATTTCAGAACCACACTTTCTGGTGTTAGGGGGGTTCTTAAAAACCATGTTACTCTTCTAATGAATGCATATTTCAAAAAGTTGAAGGAGGATCTTCGAAAAAAATTGGTGCATCCAGTTCTAGAGTTACCAGGCCTTCAGGTTTTATAGGGTACCTTAAGAATGTAATAAGAAAAGAGATGAGGTTTGTTCCAAATGAATATGATAAATAGACCCATTCCAATGTGCATAGAAATAATGACCTTGTATATAAAAACGATAGACAATGTGAAAATGAGGAACATTCTACTCAAAAGGAGATTTGGGACAATGTGGATAAGTACTATTCAAAAATCTATACAAAGAATGAGTTGAATAAAAACAATAAATACTTCACTGAGAACCTAATGGTACCACTAGTGACTGAGGCATTCAAGAAGAAAGTGATCATGTTGAAATAATATAAACCCAAATTGGATAAGTTCATTGAAAAAAAGGAGGATTTTGAAAATGTCATCTAGTATGGGGGTGAAATCATCAATGATTTTATCATGATTTTGAAGCTCTGCCTGTATATCTTATTTGAAACTATAGTGGTTCCTACAGCTACTTCCATTGGACCTATTTCACTCCCTTTGGATTAGTTGACTATGTATCATGAATTATCTCAGACCATGCCAGTGATCCAAGAATGGACTCAAGTCGTATTCTGTTGGAGCAGTGACCAAGCCTTGCATCTAATGTTCCTACATGCATTACTTTACCTAGAGTCACCATTTGATCATACCTTTATATAGCCGAAACACCACCTCCTGAACCCACTATTTAAAATTAATACAAAGGGTAATCTTCTCAAAATCCAAAGCCTTAGCTATGGATCATTCTTTGATAGGGATTTGTACTATTATTTTTGATGAGGTTCTTTTAATGTTTGTAATTTTTTGTACTTTCCAGAATATAAGCTTCCCTTCATTGTGTTTCTCATTTCGTTGGGTTATTTTTCTCAATCCTTTATATTTATTTTCACATTTTTGCTAATCCCAATAGGGGGATAAATATATGGATAGAATGAACTATTATCCTAAGGGGGTAACTCTGGCATAAGGAAGATGGAATGTAATCAACAAAATATATATATATATATCCTAGATCTATTATAAATCACTAAGACTACTCCAATAAAACTAACTAAGGGGGAGCATAACAATCTTCTATATATACTCTGTTACAATTATTAAGGTGGAGCTTAAAAAAGAACTTAGGGTTATATTGGGAATTCACACACACTGTTGGTATTCTATGTGATGTTTTTCTTATTCCTTGACATCATGTATAGCTCATTAATTTCATGATTAGTGATTATAAAAATGTGGAGACTGTTGGAACATTTGTGATATTCTGGTTTTAATAATCACAAATCATGCCATTTTACCAATCATGATTATTCACATATTATGTCATAACTAATATTAATCATGTGAGTGAATATTTATAAATAAATAGATTATGTAACATGGTGTTATACATTTCAGTAAGTAAATAAATTATTGGTATTTATGTTTCAATATATTTATAAATTTATATTTACATGCAATTATGAATTTCAATTAATCTAGAATTGTTCTGTATAAGTCAAACACTTTGTATGTATTTCAAGTGTCTAACACCATATGGTTCAAAGGAGTCATCGATGGATGACTCACAGATAAGGACTCACCGATCAAAGAAGTCATCGATGCAGGACTCACTGATAGAACAAATGACACTCTAGCAGAGAAGTCACTGATGATTGTTCACACTAATATTTTAAGCGACTCACCGATTGATGACTCACCAATGGGAGACACACTAACAGTTTAATGGACTTACTGATGGATGAGTCACAGATGGGTGATGCACTGATAGTTCAAATGAATTAATGACGGATGAGTCACTGATACTCAAAAACTATATTTTATTTTATTACTTAAAAATTTTATCTAACAGTCATATTTTCAAAAATTAATGTTTCTAACATTATTTAATGTGGTTTTTAGGATATTCAGAGGATAATACAAGGTACATGCGTGTGGGAGATCATTATTTCTGTTGGAAATTGATGTATAAAATTATAATAAGATAGATCACTACTGTAGGGAGAAGAGTAGTGAGAAAATAAAACTAAAGAACTCATGAAACTCTCGAGAATACATTAAAAACCCAAAAACTCAAAATAAAGAACATACGAGGAGATAAAGAAGTCATGAAAAACCTACTAATCTAACCTGAAGATTTTTCAAACAAGAAGATGAACATATCATGCTCTTGGAATCCATAACACAGAGGATACAACACTGTTTTAGAGTCAACTTCAAGAAGTGGAATTGAAATCCAATTCCATAACACCAAATGAGTCCAGAGCTACACTACATAATACACATAGCCTTCTTAACCTAACTCAAAAACATTAGCTCTGTTGAGTTCATTTATTTACATTTCTAAGAAGTGCGTGTATCTGTCTGTTACACACCCTGACAGATGTGAATAACTAGAGGACACTTGTTATCCTCAATATCCCACATTATTTACCCTTTTATGTCATACATCGAACTGTAAAATAGGTCATGTGTGACCTGTTTGTTGTTTTTCCCACAAATAACTATCGTAGAGGACAAGGGTGACCTCGAGAGACTTGTGTGATATTGTGAATCCCGATCTAGGTTGTGGTTACAACTTTTTTTTAAATTTAAATTACATTTTTTAGGTGCTCACCATGTGGGGAGGAATAAGTCTCAGCATGAGACTAAACCTCTTGTTTTAAATTCCACTATTCTTATTGTTATTTTTTTACTATGTTTTATTTCAAATTTCCTTCAAACAAAGTCAAACACTAATATTTAGTTTATAAAGTGTTTATAACAGTTTAGAACTAGTAGAATAGATTCAAAAGGTTATATTAATCTATGGGTTAATAGAGTTGTGTACTAATAAATAACTTGATAAATTAATTAAACATTTATTACCATTATAAATTCACTACATGTTGACTTAGATTTTATTTTTAATTGGGGTAAATTTTCAAAGACCAATTCCTAACAAATAATTTTATTGGGACTCAATTCACCCTTCCCCCCACTTAAATGATCTACTCTGATCGACAATAATTTTTAAGGATCATTTAATTGATTTTAGGGAAATTTAAATATAGAAAATTATCTTAAAGTCTCCATAACCCAATAGATAGGGAGTTTTTTTAGAATACCATTATCTTAACTCCTTCATTTATTTCATCTCTTTTTATGTCTCATGAAATATAAAATATAATTTTATTAAAACATGGAACCATACGAGAATTATTATAATTTTTTTTACT
The DNA here is from genome assembly GCA_963277665.1 of Viscum album. Classification (NCBI taxonomy): domain Eukaryota; kingdom Viridiplantae; phylum Streptophyta; class Magnoliopsida; order Santalales; family Viscaceae; genus Viscum; species Viscum album. The sequence goes on along the minus strand of CAUJRU010001456.1, from coordinate 71,077 downwards.
CTTGATAAATTAAAATACTTGGTTTTTGTTCTTTAATTACCTTTCATAATGGTGAAACGTTTTGATATCATATTTTACTTAAAATATACCATCTTTCATTGATTTCATGATACTTTTTAATTGTTTTTTATAAATTATTAGGACTAAAAAAATATTATAAGTAATAATATTCTTACATTTTAATTTTATTAATAACTTATTATGATCATCTCTAATGGTTGTGTTAATTATAGAATTCGAAACGCCCTCATGGGTGGTTGACCAGCTGTTGATGGGACCTTGTATAAAGAGGAAGAAGGGGAAGTATTAAATATAAATACATTATAAATATGACCATTATAGATAGTAAATATCATTAATATAATATTAATGTATTTCTCTATTAAACATTATAGATTTTGGTTTTAGAGGAATAGATACATAGAGGAAAAAAAGAGTAAAATAATAAGAAAATATGACATAAACTTACCATCTTCTCAGTGTTTCTTATTTTCTAAAGCACCGGACTCCATTAATTCTTTTTGTTTATTAATCCACAAAATCCATATGGATTATAAGGGGATTGGGAAAGGTGATTTTCATAGACATTTGAATTTATTGATTGGGATAGGAGTCGTTTTCTACGGTAGGGTGGGGTTATTTATAGATGATAGGGGTTTATTCAAAAGATAAATTATTGAATAAATTATTATATCCATGATCAAACATTAAATGGTAATATTTTTTCTATTTTAAAATATATTTGAGTAAAATAACCAGATTTATTGACATTAAATCGCTATATTATTAGAAATTATTCATTTCAAAAAATAAAGAAATACAAAAAAATATTTCTTTAAAAAGAATCTTTACACTTATATACTCTTTAAAATGCTTTTTATGTTTAGAATTTGAGTTTCATGGATTATTTTACTCATCAAACAATTTTTTGATGGATCCTTAATTTCAATAGTTGAGAATTTCATTATTACATCAAGGATGATGTAATTTAAAAAACACTAGTAACGAAAAAAATATATTAAAAAAGTTATATACAAAATTATGCATTACCATGAAAGAACCCTCAGACAATTTCAACACAATTATTCTAAAAAATGACATTATTTTTATCAAAAATAATTTTTCCAAATTCATTGTTTTAATTTTTAATATAAAAAATTATGTTTTTATGAAATATATTAAAATAATGTTTATTAAAAATTGTGCTAGTAATTTCATTTTGATTTTAAAATTAATATTTATTTTATAGTGTTATAATATTTTAATTTTCATAAATTAATCTTGATAAATATTATTTATATTATGTTTTATTATTTTGAGTTTAAATTACTATTCTTAACTCTGAGCTTACTCTTGATAAAACTCAGGTTACTATTCTTACCTTTCATGTTATTATTCCAATGGTCATATTACCTCTTATAAATATGAATTAATTATTTCATTCAATATTCCCTAAAAATCATAACAAGGTTCTATGTATTCATTTTATAATATTTCCATTAATTTATTAAAATATTTTTTCTCTTCCATAGTGTTTTTCGTGGGGAGATATTCTAGAAAATTGGAGTGATCCATATTTTCCCATTATACTTTTCTTATTTTATAATTTTCTATATTTTAATGTTTTTAATTTTCATGGGATTAGTTGTTGACAAGTGTAATAATCTCAATTAATAAAATAATGTTTTTTGGTTTTCATTATGTGTTGTATGCATATAATACTGTATAATATAATATAAAAAAATTATTCAAGAATAAGATATCACTTATAAAATCTATGTTGTTACATTTTCATCAAACCCCATCCACAATCATATATCCATATCCATAACAGTAGGGTATATTGAATATAAAGGATATCAAACTTTTAACCTAATCCTTACACACGTGACCCCCACCATGAACAATCATAACATCTATATAACCAAAATATCTAGTATATGACATACTATATTTTATGTTGTTATATATCGTATGATCATACCTACCTTGAGGTATCCTAGCCCACACTATGTATATAAGAGGGAGTGGTGAAAGGGGGGTAGTCAACTATACATTCCCTCACCTAGATGGATATTGGGTAAAAATCCGAACCCAGCCCATTTGGGCATTAGTGTGGTTATTTGACATCGGTGGGGTAGGTATAAAATCATAAGAAAATACATGTATACCGAAACAATATATAAAATTCCCATTTATGAGTTTATACAAAAAAAAATTACTACCACAGCACCACACCAATTGTAGAGACTCGAAGCTTGACGTACATGGACATTACATTACATTTGCGGAATACTTAGTACATAACAAAAACACACACTAAAGGATCGTAATAGTTTAGTGTCTTTGGAAACTCGGAATGTAATCTTCTAATCGTGGTGAAAGTTCTTCAATATCTCCCATAAAGGTCATCCATTTTTTTTACCTAAAACCTTTCTTTATATCCTGGGGAAAAGAAAACATAAAAGGGTGAGCTCAAATGCTCAGCAAGGGCAATAAAGGAAATAAAAATCATATCATATCTTTTTGAAAATCATAACCTGCAAAAGAGATCATAAAATCTTAATAAATCATAGAAGTGAAAATGAGATCCCCATAATCATAACATGAAACTTGAAACTTTGTGGCATGCACACATAATCATGGAAAATCATTTCTTGTTAGTCATGACTCATTGCCAAGACTATCTTAGTGGACAAAGTCCCTTTCTGAATCGAGTAACCCTCGTTTCAGTCCTGTTTCACTGAACCGGTATAACCCACCGTTCCAGCCCTGTCTATCTCATGAGATATAAAATCTTTACCCAATGCATTGGAGGGAGATATAGGTCACACCCATCTTATAATGAATCCTTTCTTATGTGTGCCACATAATCATAAATCATACATCATCGCATAACCCATGTAATAAAAATGGGATTCTTAAACAACATGACATCATAAAACAATTCATATAAGATAAAGGAATTCATAAAAATGTTTCCATCAAAACATAATCAAATCCATGTAATAATAGGGATAAAAACAGAACCCTTTTATTATCTTAGATGGAAAATAATTTTTATAAAACACTTGAACTCCATTCTTGAGGAAAATATCCTTTCTTCTTCAAAAACATGTTTCCTTTCATAACATATCATACAACTTTAAAATAAAAGAAGTTGATTAAAAATAAACTTGAAAACTTGTAAAAGAAGCTTCTTGGAAATAATGTTTTAAAAATCCATTCATGCCGTATAAGTTAAAAAAACATTCTTTGTACTTTTGTCGGAAAAGTCAAAAAGTACCTCGTACGAAAAACGAAAAACGATTCCTTTCTTATTCTTTACCAAAACTCACCGAAGGGTAAAAATGGATTTAAACAATTGTAGGTGGATGGAAATAATATTACATATTGATGAAACATGGATGTGGATGATAAAATACACCCCAGTAAATACTTACAATCTCGGATAAAAATGAGATTGTGATATTTCCCTTACCTTAGGTCCAATTTGTTTCGTATGTGTCCGAACCTCCTGTATAATGATTTAAATAATTTCATTGACTTATTACAGAATCATATTCATTGTTATGATATCATATATGGTTCACTTATGACATTATATTACCCGTTCTTTTGTAAATTCCATGTTAAAGAAGCGTTTTGGGTAAAATCGTTTCATTTATCGTAGGTGTTTTGACTTGTTGTTCTTGACATCATTATTACTTATTTCATGATTTACTTACTTCCAGAATATAAAATATGATTTATATATCATATATATTCAGTATATATATATATATATAATAGATAGATAAATAAAATGAAAAACACCGTTCATGGAGACGGTAGTCCGTACGTACGCATGAACGCTGTTTTCCTTTCCTTATTGTCTTGAAATGGAAGTAGATGACATACATATGTATATATATACATAAATCCAGTAGCTTTATAATGTCATATATTTCATTATTATTTCTTATATATACTTTATAATCATTCTTAAATGGTTAACATGGAGAATGAATCTCATCACGTCGTGGAGACGGTAGTCCGTACGTACGCACGAGCGATGATATCATTTCATATAAATATTGAATTGAATTGGAGTGGATTATACAATATATCAGAATCAATATGATGTTGTAATAACTATGTATAGTTATTCTTTACACCATTATACCCATCCATGTAAGGTGGTGGTGGAAAATAGATTACACCACGGCGTGGAGACGGTATTCCGTACGTACGCACGCGCGGTGATTTCTTTTTCCGTAGGATGGATAGATGGTGAAATAGGGTTGTTTAATACTTATAATAACATATCAGTATATGAGTGATACTGATGTTATTACTTCATAATGAAACAACCTAAGAAGAAGAAGTGGAAGAAGAAATAAAGATGAAAGAATTGGTAACGGTAATTACCTCTTCTTTGAAGTGCCTCTTTGAGACCTCCTCTTAGGGCACTAGAATTGGTCTTTGAGGAAGACCAGAACCTCTAGGATGTTTCTAGGGAAGTGGAGAAGGACTTTTGGCAGGGGTTGGCCGAGCTTGAGTGCTCAAATTGGTGTGAGGAGGAGGGGGAGGAGGTGTCCTTTTATAGGGGATGAGAGGGGCACCTTAGGAATATCTCAAAATATTATTTTATATTAAAGTCAAAATCGGTTTATAATGGTTCCAAAGGGTCTTATTTCGAAGATAAAGTGGGGATGGGTCGAAATCCTATCAACCAATAGAATTTAGACAAGTTTAGGATATTATTTTAACCTTATCAATTAGATTTAACTCTAAGTTAAATAGTTTAACTTTTACCGTGTCTTTTTGTTTTCTTTCATTATTTGGTTAATACACTTACTATAACATGCCAAAAGAACCCCAAATTGTTTATTATTAATATATATATCCTGATCTAAGTCATTTGGCCGAACCTTAGATTTTTAGGAATAAAATAACAATTATTAATATAATATTTGATTTAAAAACTATTTTGTGTCAATTTTGACACTATTTGATATATGATTTTTGTGAAAGTCATAACAGAATTATATGTTCGAACCAAGTTGATTAAATCAACACTAATATATCATAGTGACCTAGAAAATTAGTTGAATTCATAAAAAGTCTCAAATTACATTTATTTTGGTGTTTATAACATCAATTATGTCAATATTTCATTAATAAGATAATTACTGCATCATCTTTGTGTCATAAATAAATTAAATTATTTGATGTCTAAAAATTACAAATAAAATACCATCATGTAGGAAATCGTTTTAGCTTTCTAATGAATATTTACAATATAATTTATCTTATGTATAACCCCATATTAAAAATGATTTACTTATTAAACATTGATTTTAACTATTTTAACCCTTCTTTAAATAAATTAATAATAAATGTCCTAATCTAATCCAAGTGGGCCTAAATGGTCATATTTTATTCCTAAGTTTGTTTTTGGTCGAATTAAACTTGTCCAATAGAATTAGGACATGTGTTAGGGTAATATTAATATCATATTTACCCTTAGTTACCCTATTTACTATTAACCGCGGTAAAAAAAGTAAAAAGTTACTATTCACCAAAAATTTATTTTCATCTCATTGAACCACATTTTAGTCCTTGATATTAACCGTGTCTCTCGGATTTTCGAAATTCCATTCACAGAAGCGGCAAAATTCAGTTTTATGAAAAATTCAGTTTTTTTAACTACCACTTAGTAGTTTCACTATTCCTCAAAAATTGATGTTTTTCAGAACAATGCCAAAATTTCATCCTAAGCTATATTTCATATTCCGAATTCAAAAATGAAATCTATTTTACCAAATTCATAACATAGAAGTTGCATTAATTAATTTTATAATTAAATCCCGCTGTTAAAATAAATAGCGTGTTTTTAGGAAACAATATATATCAAAAGATTGACACTTGATTATGTCTGGTTTAAATGTGAAATTACAACCAATGACCAACATTGTATTAAATTGTAAAAATATATTCTAAATATACTTTAAAACCACTCAAATTAATAATTTATCACTATTAATTATTTCGATTAAAAAAGTTGTTTTTAATTATAATTTGGTAATTTTCACTATTCATCAGAATATGAAAGTTATCCGAAAAGTACCAAAATTTCACCTTAGGCTAAATTCGATACTCCGAATCCAAGAATGAAGTTCATTTTGAAAAATAAGATTTAAAGAATTTTAAAAAGTGGTTATTACTATTCATAACGGCTAGTTTTAATAATATTTTAATAGCACATCGTTGTTTAGTGAAACTCGGTATTGCGTATTACACACGCTATCGAGGAAGGTCGCGATTGCGTGTAATGCATGGCAAGATAAGGATGCGTGTTGTGCAAGCTCCTTTTGGTGTAGCGTACAACACAAGACATTAATAAAATTAAAAAGAATATTTTTTTATAAAATCTTGGGCTGTTACATTCTACCCCCCTTAAAATGAATTTCGCCCTCGAAATTCGTCGGGGTTATAAATGGTTTACTATTCGAAAGTTTCTTTAATAGAAACCCACATCGTAAAAAGGAATATCAAAACCAATCTTTAAAAACAAAAGTATGAAACGTAACGGTTACCCAAATAAACTAATCATTGGGTTTCCACATAGGTGAAAATATGGATATAGAAGAGAAATCTAACCATCATGTTCTGATGGAGAGTGGTAGAGAACATGGCTATGGAAAAGCCAGTAATTACAAATCCATAGATTTGTGATGATATAAGGTACCATCTGATTCATCAGGTATAAGATCACTAGGACAACATTTTTGGTTTTCAAGATCATTTCCCTAAAGTTGATGAATTAAAAGAAATACTTACATGATTTTGTTACAATCTCACTGTTGTTCGTGAATTGAACAATTTCCACTTCGTATCATAAAGAAATGAAGTTGAATTTGTTATTCTTGAAGCATTAGCAGATCATGTGATAGAAGGATGGGTCATTCCATCTATTTCAAACAAAGGGTTAGCAAAAGTTATAAGTCCATCTTATAGTGAGATTAATCGTATATGGTTCCAAAAATGAACTTATACTTCATATATCATACCGCTTAATAAAATAAAACTAGTTTCTACTAAACGGGGACTTCCTGTAGGCCAGTGGTAGGCGATAAAGGCCAGTCGCACTTCAGTTGTGGGTTCGATTCCCACAGCCTTGTCCGAAGCGATGGGCTGTTGCCCGTCCTGCAGGTTGTCCTTTTTCCAAAACAATATTACTATAACATCCCATCAATAATATCGAAAAAAAATTTCTATCCTTAAACAATACTAACTTAGGTCCAACACAATCCATTCCAATCTTTAGGCTTATCCATAATACTGCAGTCCACTCTCATAACATAGTGAAAACAATTACCAGAGATTTAATATCATCGTTGATCCCCATATATCATAAGATATGTTTTGTTGGTCACATTCCAAACATTCAAAGTCCTTAATCATGTATACTCTTGAATACCCATTGAACCTTAGTGAAAACTTGAATTCAGTTAAAAGTTAACACTTTCCACATACCAAAATCCTCAAAATTCTATATACTCAAACCATGATATCACTTACTCCTTATATCAATCATGAGCTCATGAATACAATCAAACATCTCATTATCTTCTTATCCTTTCATTATGCACATATCATCTACTTTCCAAAATATTTGAATCACTTTTCATGGTTATCGGTACCTTAAAATTATTGAAAACCACAATAGACCAATACTTAAATATTTCAATACACCATAAAAGTACCTCAACAACATTATTCTTGAATACCAATACATAAACACTTCAGTCCATCCACTTCAATGATTGTCCTGGAATAAGTCCTTTCTTGATTTAGAAGTAACTTTTTAGGTCAGGGCATTGAGTTGGGTAATGCCCATGTCCTCCACAAATAAGACATTGAACTCCATAACAGTCTGTCACTCTATGACCCTTTTCTCTACATAGATAACATCGGTCCCTCCATTTGAGGTATTCCTCAAGGTTCTTCTTCCCTTCTTTAGAAATCTCAATCTTCCTTTCTTTATGCTCCTCAACATGAGAACATGCATAATAGTTTATCTTCCTCTTCTTTGATGAATTAGTCATTCCACTAAATTTCACCTTGTTAATCATATATCGCGATGACTGATTCGGCATAATCACAATATCTTTATCTCTAGGCATTACACAATTTTGTTGCTCATAGTCACCAATTTGTCCATTGGATTTAATGTTAACCGAATTCCTTCTGGTTCCCTCCATTAACTAAAACACAAAAAGAATTTTGTGAGAGGCGAAATCATGCTAGGGAAGACAACATAGTAAAGGGGAAGTATCCTTAATATCTAACTTCTTAGGTTAAATTCTATGATCGTTACCGTAGTTCTAGGACTGTATCTTATACGTATACTTATCCTTAGGGACATCCCTAGACATACCATAGAAATATCTCTAGGGATCTCACTAACGTTTTCGCATCCTAGTTTCCAAAGGTTGACTAAACCTTACCTCTGATACCAACTATAGAGACCCGAAGCTTGACGTACATGGACATTACATTACATTTGCAGAATACTTAGTACATAACAAAAACACACACTAAAGGATCGTAATAGTTTAGTGTCTTTGGAAACTCGGAACGTAATCTTCTAATCGTGGTGAAAGTTCTTCAATATCTCCCATAAAGGTCATCCCTTTTTTTTACCTAAAACCTTTCTTTATATCCTGGGGAAAAGAAAACATAAAAGGGTGAGCTCAAATGCTCAGCAAGGGCAATAAAGGAAATAAAAATCATATCATATCTTTTTGAAAATCATAACCTGCAAAAGAGATCATAAAATCTTAATAAATCATAGAAGTGAAAATGAGATCCCCATAATCATAACATGAAACTTGAAACTTTGTGGCATGCACACATAATCATGGAAAATCATTTCTTGTTAGTCATGACTCATTGCCAAGACTATCTTAGTGGACAAAGTCCCTTTCTGAATCGAGTAACCCTCGTTTCAGTCCTGTTTCACTGAACCGGTATAACCCACCGTTCCAGCCCTGTCTATCTCATGAGATATAAAATCTTTACCCAATGCATTGGAGGGAGATATAGGTCCCACCCATCTTATAATGAATCCTTTCTTATGTGTGCCACATAATCATAAATCATACATCATCGCATAACCCATGTAATAAAAATGGGATTCTTAAACAACATGACATCATAAAACAATTCATATAAGATAAAGGAATTCATAAAAATGTTTCCATCAAAACATAATCAAATCCATGTAATAATAGGGATAAAAACAGAACCCTTTTATTATCTTAGATGGAAAATAATTTTGATAAAACACTTGAACTCCATTCTTGAGGAAAATATCCTTTCTTCTTCAAAAACATGTTTCCTTTCATAACATGTCATACAACTTTAAAATAAAAGAAGTTGATTAAAAATAAACTTGAAAACTTGTAAAGGAAGCTTCTTGGAAATAATGTTTTAAAAATCCATTCATGCCGTATAAGTTAAAAAAAACATTCTTTGTACTTTTGTCGGAAAAGTCAAAAAGTACCTCGTACGAAAAACGAAAAAAGATTCCTTTCTTATTCTTTACCAAAACTCACCAAAGGGTAAAAATGGATTTAAACAATTGTAGGTGGATGGAAATAATATTACATATTGATGAAACATGGATGTGGATGATAAAATACACCCCAGTAAATACTTACAATCTCGGATAAAAATGAGATTGTGATATTTCCCTTACCTTAGGTCCAATTTGCTTCGTATGTGTCCGAACCTCCTGTATAATGATTTAAATAATGTCATTGACTTATTACAGAATCATATTCATTGTTATGATATCATATATGGTTCACTTATGACATTATATTACCCGTTCTTTTGTAAATTCCATGTTAAAGAAGCGTTTTGGGTAAAATCATTTCATTTATCGTAGGTGTTTTGACTTGTTGTTCTTGACATCATTATTACTTATATCATGATTTACTTACTTCCAGAATATAAAATATGATTTATATATCATATATATTCAGTATATATATATATATAATAGATAGATAAATAAAATGAAAAACACCGTTCATGGAGACGGTAGTCCGTACGTACGCATGAACGCTGTTTTCCTTTCCTTATTGTCTTGAAATGGAAGTAGATGACATACATATGTATATATATACATAAATCCAGTAGCTTTATAATTTCATATATTTCATTATTATTTCTTATATATACTTTATAATCATTCTTAAATGGTTAACTTGGAGAATGAATCTCATCACGTCGTGGAGACGGTAGTCCGTACGTACGCACGAGCGATGATATCATTTCTATAAATATTGAATTGAATTGGAGTGGATTATACAATATATCAGAATCAATATGATGTTGTAATAACTATGTATAGTTATTATTTACACCATTATACCCATCCATGTAAGGTGGTGGTGGAAAATAGATTACACCACGGCGTGGAGACGGTATTCCGTACGTACGCACGCGCGGTGATTTCTTTTTCCGTAGGATGGATAGATGGTGAAATAGGGTTGTTTCATACTTATAATAACATATCAGTATATGAGTGATACTGATGTTATTACTTCATAATGAAACAACCTAAGAAGAAGAAGTGGAAGAAGAAATAAAGATGAAAGAATTGGTAACGGTAATTACCTCTTCTTTGAAGTGCCTCTTTGAGACCTCCTCTTAGGGCACTAGAATTGGTCTTTGAGGAAGACCAGAACCTCTAGGATGTTTCTAGGGAAGTGGAGAAGGAATTTTGGCAGGGGTTGGCCGAGCTTGAGTGCTCAAATTGGTGTGAGGAGGAGGGGGAGGAGATGTCCTTTTATAGGGGAGGAGAGGGGCACCTTAGGAATATCTCAAAATATTATTTTATATTAAAGTCAAAATCGGTTTATAATGGTTCCAAAGGGTCTTATTTAGAAGCTAAAGTAGGGATGGGTCGAAATCCTATCAACCAATATAATTTAGAGAAGTTTAGGATATTATTTTAACCTTATCAATTAGATTTAACTCTAAGTTAAATAATTTAACTTTTACCGCGTCTTTTTGTTTTCTTTCACTATTTGGTTAATACACTTACTATAACATGTCAAACGAACCCCAAATTGTTTATTATTAATATATATATCCTGATATAAGTCATTTGGCCGAACCTTAGATTTTTAGGAATTAAATAACAATTAATAATATAATATTTGATTTAAAAACTATTTCGTGTCAATTTTGACACTATTTGATATATGATTTTTGTGAAAGTCATAACAGAATTATATGTTCGAACCAAGTTGATTAAATCAACACTAATATATCATAGTAACCTATAAAATTATTGGAATTCATAAAAAGTCTCAAATTACATTTATTTTGGTGTTTATAACATCAATTATGTCAATATTTCATTAATAAGATAATTACTGCATCATCTTTGTGTCATAAATAAATTAAATTATTTGATGTCTAAAAATTACAAATAAAATACCATCATGTAGGAAATCTTTTTAGCTTTCTAATGAATATTTACAATCGAATTTATCTTATGTATAACCCCATATTAAAAATGATTTACTTATTAAACTTTGATTTTAACTATTTTAACCCTTCTTTAAATAAATTAATAATAAATGTCCTAATCTAATCCAAGTGGGCCTAAATGGTCATATTTTATTACTAAGTTTGTTTTTGGTCGAATTAAATTTGTCCAATAGAATTAGGACATGTGTTAGGGTAATATTAATATCATATTTACCCTTAGTTACCCTATTTACTATTAACCGCGGTAAAAAAAGTAAAAAGTTACTATTCACCAAAAAATTATTTTCATCTCATTGAACCACATTTTAGTCCTTGATATTAACCGTGTCTCTCGGATTTTCGAAATTCCATTCATAGAAGCGGCAAAATTAAGTTTTATGAAAAATTCAGTTTTTTTAACTACCACTTAGTAGTTTCACTATTCCTTAAAAATTGATGTTTTTCAGAACAATGCCAAAATTTCATCCTAAGCTATATTTCATATTCCGAATTCAAAAATGAAATCTATTTTACGAAATTCATAACATAGAAGTTTCATTAATTAATTTTATAATTAAATCCCGTTGTTAAAATAAATAGCGTGTTTTTAGGAAACAATATATATCAAAAGATTGACACTTGATTATGTCTGGTTTAAATGTGAAATTACAACCAATGACCAACATTGTATTAAATTGTAAAAATATATTCTAAATATACTTTAAAACCACTCAAATTAATAATTTATCACTATTAATTATTTCGATTAAAAAAGTTGTTTTTAATTATAATTTGGTAATTTTCACTATTCATCAGAATATGAAAGTTATCCGAAAAGTACCAAAATTTCACCTTAGGCTAAATTCGATACTCCGAATCCAAGAATGAAGTTCATTTTGAAAAATAAGATTTAAAGAATTTTAAAAAGTGGTTATTACTATTCATAACGGCTAGTTTTAATAATATTTTAATAGCACATCGTTGTTTAGTGAAACTCGGTATTGTGTATTACACACGCTATCGAGGAAGGTCGCGATTGCGTGTAATGCAAGGCAAGATAAGGATGCGTGTTGTGCAAGCTCCTTTTGGTGTAGCGTACAACACAAGACATTAATAAAATTAAAAAGAATATTTTTTTATAAAATCTTGGGCTGTTACACCAATCACACTACTATTTTTTTACACTTCCATCACTTCTAACAATTATTCCAAAAACCATCGCCACTCTCCACACTAAAAAAACCACATCAACCATTCACATTTCCAATATAAACCGATCATTTAAACATTTCTAAATTTATCATTTACTATCATTTTCAAATTAATTATCCTATTCAATTCAATTTTTAATAAAACCCCATTTTTAGTCATCACTTATATCAAATCCATCCATTACCTATTCATTCTCGTAGTTAAGACTTCATTTATAACCCTTATTCATTCAATTATAACCAACACCAATTTCCATTTTCATTACTAATAAGATGATAACCCATACTATCGAGTAGTCAAATAACATACTCAAAACCATTAACCAGACTATGTAAACACCCCACAACATATAATAACATCCCTTACCTCATCCCCCACTCACATTCCAAGAATAAAAAAACTAACGAATTCATTGTTATAAAACAGTAACCACATATCCTCTTCCAAACTATTGAAATGATGATGTATCACCAACTATACAATCCACACCAATATCCCAACCCATCCATAACACATCCTCAACCACGAAGACAAAATCACAGCATCATATTAAGAAAAATAACTAATATAAAACACATTATTTCGATAATAATTCATTTCTACACTTTTTTTTCATAGTGAATATTAGTTTATAGCCAACACACATCACTAAAAAATTATCAATTTTCCAAAAACTCATTTTTTACAATTTTTAAGTGGTTATCATTTTATGAAATTTTATTTTTAAAAAATATCATAGTAATAAAACATATATATCACAACACTAAAAAATATTCAGCAATAATAATTAGTATCCAACAACCACATAACCAAAATTAATGAAACATGTAAACATAAGAAAATCACCACTTCATACCAATTATTCATTAGTTTAGTTTATTAATTTCATTGAGAAAATATATATCTTTATCAAAAATAAATAAGTAATATTTCTATTCCACATTATACATGAAATAAAATTGACTTTTCAAATCCCCTATCTTAATAGAAGATTCATCAATGACTACACATCATAAAATGAAGAAGTAATTGATCAAAAAGCCCAAAACATGCTAATGAAGACTAAAAAACCTAGAACATATAAATAATTATAAAAATGATAAACCAATTACAAAAAAATAAACACCAAAATTTATCCAGAGCATCCCTATATTATGAACATAATGATAATCCAGAAGAAAAGATTGGAAACTCACCTCGAGTCACCAATAGATCAATAAAATAAATTTTTTGTCTAAATCCAATCGAAGGGATATAAAATATATCTAATGACTCGCCATTATTCTCCATGGGATTGAGTAATGCAATAAAAAAATCAGAATGGATTTTGAATTTATACCAGTACATGAAATTAAGGTGTCACAGAGTGAAGTACAATGGTCATAGAAGAATGGGTATAATTCTACTAAATATTTAAAATTAACACTATAAATACACTTTATCTCACCCCTCTTAAAATTATTCACCATCCTCTGATAATATATATCTAATGAAAATTTTTTCAGGACCAAAGTCGTCATATTTCAACTTCACTCAAAGTAAAATCACTGTAACATATTTTTCAGGTCTTTATGTCATGATATAGATGATCATGCCATGAAATAAAGAAAAATTAATATCCATAAATAATTTTTTAGTTTCACACCATGACAATCAATAACCACACCACAAGTACCCTTGATAGTAAATCTAACAAACTTGTCAAGTCACCTCATGTTTTGAACCAAACCTTCACATCACAGCTAGGTAATTGGTTAATGAAACATCATAGAGTAGAAAAAACATTATAAAGTACATTTAATAAAATTTATGGTTCAATACATCTCTAAAAATATACTTTTAGGTCTTATCACTATGAACAACCATGTCACACCATGAGTCAATGCCTTGAGAATCACTATATACTGTATTCATACCATTAAAACATAACTCAGATGACCACACTAAAATCTCTCTATTCTAAATAAAATATGAAATCTAATAGAAATTATCTTCCACTATATTTAAATTGATACCTTAAAAACCCAAATAATATAAATTAGTAGGTCAAAAGCATTTGTAACACTAGAATTTATACCTAAAAACTTATCATCCTATAAAATCCATGAAATTCATTGATAGAAACTAACATTGTAATTCAACCACTACCCCCCCCCCCCCCTAAGTTAGACCTCTAAAATATAATGGTTCTACAATAAAAATGATATTATACCACACGTGACAACATCTATAAATATAAAATAAAAAAGTTAATAATATCAATACCAACTCAACTTAGGGTGAGATCCTTTTATACCACTACTTCTAAGAGAGAGAGCTCTATAGAAGTTTAATGTTAACTAATTAAATTGCTCCCTAAAACTAACAATGAATTTAACCCTTAGGGAGAAGTTTCGGAGTGTAGTGGAAGCACATGGTGGTGATGGTATAATTAAACATTCTAAATTTCAGTTTCCTAAAACCCAAATTGTGGTTCTTTCATGTTAGATTTATAATTTATTTCTTTAGAATAGAATACTGAAATTACCTCATATTACATTTAATTCTTTGAAGTATATGTTTACCATAAAAAATACTCTTTCAAATAGCCTTTATTGATCTTTTTTGGATCTAAGTGTAGAATCCCTCTAGCGGTGATCCACTAGTTTTTCTAATGATCTCTAAGAAATGAAAATTGATCTCTTAGTACTGGCATGATGAATATAATTAATTTTTTTGGTTTTGACCACTCATTAATCGGTCTTGAAGAAATATATATTATTTTATTGTTCTTGAGATAGAGGGAGATGGAAGTGTCAAAATAGAGTTTTCTTGGAAAAAAACTCCCTCTTTTTCAATTACCTACACAATAGACATAAAACAATATTAACTGAGGTAAGTTTTAGGTTAGAATATTGAAAAATTTCTAATCATCCCTTATAAAATATTAATACCTTTATTAAACCCCATTCTCGAAATTAATAATATAATTATTATTTTGTGGTGTGTTCCATCTTGTGAAAATTAAAAAAAAATTACAAATATATACATATTTTCTATCACCGGATGCAGTCTTGGTCTATTTCAACTCCCCTATATTTAATAAATAACATAATAAATATTTTATTCATTAATAAATATTTGATTCACATAAGGGAGAATAAATATTTATTAAATATTTAATTAAATAAATAAATATATATTTATTCACATAACAGCGAATAAATATTTATTTGGTTTATGAGATCAATATAACATGAAAAATATTATTCCTCAATCATGGGATTAATATTTATTAATTTAATTAATTAAAATAGAATTTAATTGAGAACAACAGAAACACTTATTGTATTCCCTTCTATAATTATTCCTCATTGTCATTAAGAGTACTTGTCTAATGTCCAAGATTATTTTCATGAAATGGTTCAACACATCAAATAGAAAAAACATAATGTCACATAGTTGACAACCTCATATGAATACTCACAGAGTATAATAATCCCTTTTCAAAATATCTCCTCAAGAGGGGTTCACGATGTTGTCATCAGCCAATATTCTCAACACATATTTCTTTAAAAATTTGAAAAAATCCCATAGATGTTATATGGTCATGGTATATAATAAATTATTATATTTTAATAAAGGTAATGATATATCAAATCTCTAAAATATATAAGGGAAAATTTATTCCTTGACATTTATATCAATGGCATGATAATCTTGAATCACCCAATATACCCTACTTATCATCAATATATTGTGTGTAAATTTTTTCAGTAAAATAAGTGTTTGTGTCATGAAATGAACGAATGATAATGATAAAGTATAAGAAACATTACAAATACTAAAAAATAAGTGTTTCTGATGACACCTAAACATGTAGAATATATACTAGAGGGTATGTTCTCATAATCCCCTATCTTGGAGATTTCCATGTGCAAACATCATGAGAATAATTCTCATCCACTTTTGAGTAATCGTACCCAAAATTATATATACTATTTATCCCATAATAGTTTGTCATCCAAATATTGAACTATATTCTAAATATTTTCATATCACATCAAGGTTATCATTTGTGCGGGGAACTATTATGACCTCTTCAATTTGACAAATACTCTAGGACATTATTACATTAATGTCAGGGAAAAAAGGAACAATGTGTTATAATATTTTTAATTAATATTAAATATATAAAATATACATATAATCAATGAAAATTCTATTGTTCCTAGGATAACAGCTCTATAAAATCTGACTAGGACTAGAGCCAATTGAAAATGGATTTTATTATACTAGACCTTACAAAATAAACCATGTTTTTTCTGAGTATAATATTTATTCAAGGGGTCTTGAATGTTGTGTATAAAAACCATGCTCTTTATTTCATATTTAAACATGATTTATTACATAATATTAAACTTTATACAGCCTTTATGATAGATTGGTTCAGTGTATTTTAGAAATTTGGTACATTACATAACAACTTAGAACAATAAAACACAAATTATCTTTTGAAAACATCGTTAACAAGATCAAAACATTGTTTTGTACTTAACACTACATGGGATAACCAAAGGAAATAGATAATAAATGTTTGAGCTATAAATCCATGTAATGGAATAATAAAGGAATTATAAAATGAATAAAATTATTGTTAGATAATAGGAATATAAATGGGTCATAAAAGGAATATGAAAAATAAGGCATGATATAAAGTTGTAATCCTAAAATAGGAAATGTGGAAACATCTTCAATCATTATATCATAAAGACGGCTTAAGTATAAAACTAACAATACATCATCGTGGAAAAATTCCTATAAATGAATCAGGTAAACCCTCCATCCCAATGCGAGCTATCATTATACTAACCATTACCCTATGAATTGGAGGACTACAAAATTCTAGGATTACCCATCACTATTATTTCATTCTGATGCTTAAGTGTTCCGTGTAGATTAATCATCCTACATTCATTAATATTCTTAATTTAGTCCACGGTAAGGGATTATAAAATAAAAACATATAAATCCCCAATAAAGTTATTATATGTCTGTAAAGGTGATGACACATGACAGATAATGGTCATGGTACTCAATACACAATTGTTTGGGAATGAAAAATCACAGTTCAATTTTGGTAGCATAACTGTTTCATATAAAAATTCAATAAATGGGTTTATGATATAAAAATGGGTCTCTCATCATCTACATATGAATGTATAGTGTTATGTACATGTAAAGACATTTTACAAAATAATTAATTGAAAAAATAAAGCATAACATAATAAAGAAACTCGATGGAATTAGAGAAAAGAAATAACCCTTACATCAATATTTGACTCCAAAGGCTTGGTAGGGGATTCATGAAAGCATGGGGTACCTTGGAGTTTCTAGGAAGGGGATGGCAGTGTAATAATTTTCTTTATGGATATTTAGTGAAGAGAAATGGGGTATTTTGTGGGTTTATATAATAAAGGATGGGGATTTCTTTATTGTTTATTTTTTGGATCCTATATAATAAATTATCCAAATCCAAAACCCATCTGATTTGTTTTTCCATGGATTCTATAAAACAGGAGTGGTTTAATTAATTTTATAATGCAATGGGATGAAATTTTTAAAATATTACAATCGGGGATGTGGTGATGAGTCACACTTTTAAAAAATTGATTTTAAATTCATAAAATTTATTATAACTCATGGAGGATTCATAATGAGGTTTCAAAATAAATAAAATGAACATAAAATCACATTATTTTAAGGATAAAAAATATATTTGGTCATGGATCCTATTTATAATTCTTATTTCATCACTTTGGGGTTATTTTGATATCATAAAACAAAAAGAATATTTATACGGTATTTAATTTTTTACCCGAATGTTTGAATCTCTCAAAAAATGATTAAAAATTAAGTATTTGATAATTTTAACATCCACATTCCAAAAATAACATTAATTTTATCTCAAAAATTTATTAAATATTAGAATTTTATCTTTTATAATGAAAATATACATTTATTGAATATGATGGGTTTTTCGCAGTAACATTTTTTCGAACCCTTATAAAAAATTAAATATGACATCATAAAAAATTATATGATCACTTATATTTTTTAAATATTATTTAATAATAATATTTCATTATAAAATTATTTATTAAAAAATTCATTAATTCAAAAATTCATTAATTGAATTTAAATACTAATCAAAAATTAAATTTTCTCATTAAAAATCATTTACAATGTAACACTCAAAGAATTAAAATATATAAATTAATTTTATGAAAATATATAAATATTCATATTAATAGGGTATTGAAACATATCCATTTAATAACCTATCATATACCCTGAGAGTGAGGATTGTGATGGTGGTGCTTTCATGGGACCTTTTGGTGAATATGGTTTGGGTCATGATCTTGATGAGTTTGAACTTCTCCTATAAACGTGTTGTCTCATGATTATGTTGTTGGACGTGATATTTTTCTTATTCAATGGTAAATCCCAAAAAAAATTCTCCCTTGGAGGCTATGATAAATATGATTTCGTCAGTATGATCCTACAGGTTAAATCTATCACTTCCATTGCCCATGTCAAAAGTATTTTTTACCCTATATCTATAGCAGTCATGTGATCATTGTTCAACGACAACATTATCAATGGTAACGATCCTTAATAATTATTTGAAATACTATTGGATATAAATAAAAAATGAATATATCATTTTTTCTATTATAATACATTTAACTAAATCAAAAGGGGAATTTTATCTATAATAGTTTGGGTCCTTACAATCTTCCACCCTTTTTAAATGTCACACTCAAAATATTATTTTACCACACTAAAACAAATGAGAGTAAATATACTTCATCACCTCCTCTAGTTCATATGTTCCTTCTTCAAATATTTTTTTTCTCCAAAACACATTGATGAGGAGCATTTTCTTATTTCATATAACTTTTTTTCTATAATATAAGATCATCCCCACCTTCTCTTCATAAGAATGATCATTCTCTAATGGAACTACCTCTATGTTTAGTACATGTTAGGGGTCTGGTATCTACTTTCCCAGGGGGGTTTGTGGAATATATCATGTACTAGAGAAAGGTTTAGTGGGAGTTCTAGTTGATATTCTGATGGTCTGATCTGATCAAGGATCTCAAAAGCACATATGTACCTTTGAATAAAATTTCCCTTTATCCAAAATCTCACGACTTTCTTCCATGAATATATTAAGATGAATACCATGTCATCAACATCGAACTCTGGGTCTTTTCAATGATTATCATCATATCTCATCTATCTACTCATAGTAGCCTTGTTATGTTGTTGAATGGTCTTAACCTCCACCACAATTTCATCAACTCTTTCTAATGCTATAATTTTTTGTTCCCCAACATCATCTAAACTTGTTAGAGTTCTCTACTTCTTCTTCTAAAGGGAATTATAGTGATCCATTTGGATGCTTGAGTGGAAACTGTTGTTGTAAGATAACTCGACCAAATAAATATGTTGGTTGTATAATCCATTGCAGTGAATTAATCATGATCTCAATATGTCCTCACATGTTTGTATAGTCTACATAGATTGGAAATCATTTTGATGGTGATAAATCACACTAAAGTTTGGATCACCATTCATAGAATGTTGTAGATTCATCCAAAACATAGAGGTGGTTCTTGGATCTCGATCAGACGTTATGGATATTGGTTCTCCATGCAGCCTCAACACTTCTTTGATTTATGCTTGATAAATTTTATCTATTGACAAATCCTCTCGAATCACAATGAAAGGTGCAGTATTTGTAAGAAACTACACAATAACCCTAATAGCATTATTTCCTATCGATTTCTCTATATGTTCAGTGACAAATTCCATGGTGATTTGTTCCCATTTCCATGGTAGTATGGGTAAATATTGAATCATCCCCTTATACATATTCCTTTTTTCCATCACTTGATGAAATACTAGGAACATTTATGTACATTCGAAGATGTCCTTATTAATGTTGTACCACCAATAGTTCTCTCAAATATCGGAATACATCTTTGTGTTTTTTTAGATTGATGGAGAAATTTTAACTATGTGCATCATCCAATAGTTCCTTCTTTAAATCATGATTTTATGGAACACGATGTCTTGACACAAATATCCCAATTCCTTCTTCATTATCATTAAACTATAAATATTTCCATTTCCTTATATTTTTCACTCTCATCTGAATTCCCACTACATATTTTTTAGAATCATTTATCCATTCAAAAAGAGAAGGTTGAAGGATAATTTCTTGAAAAAATAATGATGTTGCATTCTTTTTGAACCCCATGTCCATCCTATTCAAATCCAAGAAGATAGGATCCATCTCAATTGTTATCAATGATATAATTTTTGGTTCCTTTCTAATTAGGGCATCCACCACCTTATTTGATTTAACAAGATGGTAGTGGGTTGATTAGTTGTACTCCTTAATGAGATCTAATGATCTTCACTGGTGCATATTAGGCTCATTATATGGGAATATATATGTGAGGCTTTGGTGATTATAATATATCTCACACTTCTCCCAATAGAGATAATGGTGCTATATTTTCTAATTAAAGATCCCAACTTCCAACTCTATATCAGGCGTGGGATAATTTTCCTCGTGAATTTTCAACTACGTTGAGGAATATGCAATGAATTTGTTATTTTTCGTCATCACATAGCCTAATTACTTCTTCTAAGAATCTCTTAAAATTGTGAGATGTTCAGAACTTGTGGGTAGTGTGATAATAGGAGTAGTTATAAGCCTCCTTTTCGACTCCATGAATTTTTCTTCACATTCATCATTCCAAAAAAACATGAATCTCTTCTATGTTATCATGGTAATAGGGTTTTACAATCATGGTAAATTTCCCCCAAAATTGGTAATAATACTTATCTAACCAATGGAATATATGGATATTTGTCATGGATGCTGGCCTCATCCATCATTCAATTGCTTATTTCTTTTATGGATCCACATATATCTCATTCCTTATGATGATATTCCCCAATAATTATATTCCTTCAATAATAACTCACTATTCTATTACATATCATAGATATTATTCATTCACAAGGTCATTAACTCAGTGCTATGATGATCCTCATGGTCCTCCATGGATTTGGATTATATTATAATATCATCTTCTTTCTTCACTATTACTTGATAATATCTCGACAAAAGAACCACCTTGGAGAAGTATTGTAATCTATGTAGGTGAAATATTAATTCATCAATCTATGGAAGATCATGATTTTTATTTATTATGATATTGTTGATCTCATTATAATCAATGAAAAAGACACATTGACCCATCCTTCATCATGATGAAGATGACTCATGCAACCCACGGTGAAGCACTTCAACGTATAAACCCTTTATCCAAATTCTCATATAGTTGTTTCTTTTTCTCTTCTAGTTCCACAATATCCATCCTATACATATTTTTGGAGATTAGAAATTCCCCAAGTATAATTACAATGGAAACTTCAAGATCTCGGTTATGAGGAAGACCAAAAAATTCCTCAAGAAACACATCAATATATTCCCTCACAATAGGCATGTCTCCCATGATGGTTCTTTACTTATCTCAGTCATTTGAGATAGCTATGATTTTTCATTGGGAAAAACAATCCAATATTGAGATGATGTTAATATAGAAGATTCATCCACCTCCCTACACTTGTACATAACCATGGGTGGATTTTAGACACATAGAGTGATTTCATTATCACAACAATTTTTGTGGGATCTATATAGGGAAATTTAATCAAGGACCATAATTAAATCAAATTCCACAAAAGGAATTATGAAAAGGTATGGTAGGAATTTCACCACAAAAATGTTGATAGGGGATAAGTTATATAATTATGATGTAATATTTTCCCTATTTTCAATTTTCACCAACTTCTTAACATCCATGTTTTTTTCTTATGTTTGAAAAGTTCTACTAAACATTCATGATAAAAAGAAATGCATAGAACCAGAGTCAAAAATTAAGTTACTATTATGAAATGAATAACTATAATACCTATCATAATGTAATTTTTTTTATCCACCTTTGTAGTCGTGACAAAAAAATATCTCACTTGCTGCTCAAAGGATGTTTTTTTCCTCTGAAAACACTTCGATTAGTGCAATAGTTTGAAATTTACCTAGTTCCTTGTAGTTGATGCATTGAAAAACATGTTAAGGGTGGACCATGGAATTATTTTTCTCTTTCTCAAATGTGGTTTTATCTTATCTATAATATTTTTCTTATTTCCCTTCTATTTCTCACCCATAGTATTTTCTTGTTCCCCATAGGCAATTTCAGAGGTTCTTGTTTTGATACATTTGACAAGTGGGATGCTAAAATTTCATAGCACCATTGGATTTTCCATTAGACCACTAGAATTAAACTCTACATTCTTATTTTTATTCCAATAATGCCCCTGTTATTCACTAATCTCTATTTCAACATTGAGGGCACATTAGACAATTTCCTCATTGCTATCAAATGGACCTCTAGAGCATTTTTTATACTAGGATTCATACACCCAATGATGTGATCAACCTAAAATTTAGGGGTAAAAAAATAAATAGGTAAATAATTTAAGTATTTTAATGTTTTCCTTATACCCCCAATATATTCTTTGTAATTTTCCTTTTTTAAAATAAAATAAATTTATATTTTTAGTTTCATAGTGTGAGTACAGTATTTATCAAAAAACATTTTTTGCAATTCCCTCCGCTCTATTTTACAAGCTCTTCCTCATGATTTATATTCCTGATCAATGTCGAGCACTGGAAACTACTACTTACAAATGACAAACAGCTAGACAATCCATCTCTTATTAATAAAATTGAAGGATGTAGAAGATCATATAAATTGATTTGATCTGTTTTTTGTGATTAATAGATCAGATGATCCATTTAAATTAGGAGGCCTTTGTCACATGAAGCAATAAATTATTTCTTGTTTTATCTTATAGGGGTTTGGATGCTTCTTGTTATCCTTGCTTCTATTCATAACTTTAGTTAGATGAGGGAGTATCATAAAAAAATTATTCTGACACTGATCAGGTTTGGCATCTCATTGTTGTAGTCATCTCATTGCCCTTCTCATCAGTTTTAAACATGAATTCTCAGATTATCGATTATTGGATATAATAAATAAAAAATTTAGGATTGTTATTTTAAAACACTAAAAGTATAAAGGAAAATCCAATGAAATTAAAGGGATAAATTATAAATTACATTTATGTCCTTAACTTATGAGTTTCATGAATTTAGACTATGTTATATGTGATCTATTTCCTATGAAATATTCATTAATCATTTTATTCCCTCAATAATGGTTTTTAATGAGATTATGAATGTAGTAAATCATGTACCCTGGGAGTATCAAACTTGGTGTGCTATAAGGCATGTTCTTATGCACTAGATTACCCAATGTCCGGCTCAGAACATGTGGGTTGAGATATTAACCCTACATACATCTATACCTATACCACATCCACTTATAGTATCCAGACAAGGATTTATTTTTTTTATATAGACCCATTAATCTATAATAACCAATATTTATGTATATTTTTTATAATTATTCTATTCTATATGGATTTTGCTAAAATTTTCTATTCCTAATCCCAAAAATAACTGAAGTTATCCATTAATACTGACTATAACAACACTGGTCTTTATTTCACATTTAAGTATGATTTATTACATAAAATTAAACCTAATACAACATGGAATATTGAGAGGTCTCGTGTCATTGGAAATTATGGTACATTACAGAGCAGCTTAAAATATAAAAAAACATCTTTATTGAAAACTTATTTAACATGATGAAAATGGTCTTACCTATTTAAAACTAAATGGGATAACCAAAGGAAATACATAAGAAAGGGGTTATCTATAAATTATAGTAAGGTAATGAACAATTAATTACAAGATTAAAACCATAAATTTTATAAAATATCCATCTTACTAGAGAACAAAATGAAAATTAATTATAAGGCATGTTATGTCATGGTAATAATAACATGGAAAATATGGATACAACTTAAAACACTACACTATAAACATAGTTCAATGATAAAGCCTCAAATACATAATGGTGGAAAACGTACCATAATGTAATCAAGTAAAAACCATATCTTAATTTGATATATCATGATACAAACCATTACCCAATTCGTTGTAGGGTTGAATATTTTATGGCACACCCATCACATTCATTTTGTTATCAGGCGTAAGTGTGCAATATAGATCAATCTACATGGATACATTGATCATTATAATTTATTCCACTATCAAGTTGTGTAGATGAAATAAATTTACTTCAACAATAAAAAAATTATGTCTATGCACGTGAATACCAATAATATAAAATGGTCATGGTATTCACTGCGCAATTGTTTTGGAATAGATAATTGCAGTGCAATTTTGGAAACACAAAGGTGTCATAGAGGAATTCATAAAAAGAATTTATGAGAGTGAATATTTTCTCTCATAATTTATATATTAAAAGTGTTGTACTATGGATATTTAAATACATTTCCCAACATAATAAAATGTAAAATGAAGGTGTATTATAATAAAGAGACTTGATGAAAGACAAGGAAGAAAAGAACCCTTACTTGAATGTGTGACTCCAATGGTTTGATATGGGGTTCATAAAATCTTGGGGGCTCTTTGGGAGGACTATATGTAGTATATGGTAGAGTAATTAGTGGATAAAATAGTTTTCTAGATGATAAATTGGGTCTTGGTGGTTTTATATAAGAAAATAGGGGGACTTCTATATTATTTAGGTTTTGGACTCTACATAATAAAATTTCGCAAACCACAAACCCTACCATGTATTTTTAAAATAGTTTATGGAAAATGGGATTCGTTCACATTAATTTATAAATAAAATGTCATATATTATAAAAATATTACCATTGGTGATCTAGATGTGAGTCACACTCTTATAGAAATTATTTTAAATTAATAAGATATAGCATCACTCTTGGTCGAGGATTCAAAATGGAAATAAACCATTAATCAAATAGACATAAAATAAAATTATTTCAATGGTAAAACGTATATTTTTTCATGGATCATGCTTATATTACTTATTACATCACTTTTGGGTCATTGTGATAGCACCAAACACAAGGTATATTTATACTATATTTAATTTTTTAACAGAAAATTCGACTATCATAGAAAATTATGAAAAATTCACCATTTTGTAATTTTGAAATATAGATTTCAAAAATAATATTCATTTTATCTAATTAATTTAAAAAATATTTGAATTTTCACCTTTAAAATAATTAATGATATTTACTGAAAATAACTATTTTTTACAATAACACTTTTTTGAACCCATAGAAAAAAATTAATTTGAATTATTCAAAAATATATAATCATTTATATTTGATAAAAATTATTTAATAATAATATTTTTAAAAAAAAGCCATTAATTCATTAATACATTAATCGAATATGAATATTAACCAAAAACTCAATTTATGCATTAAAAATCATTTACATAGTAACAATAATTTGAATAAAATATATTCATTAATTAATAAAAAATAATTTACATATTACTATTTATCGTGTCTTCATACATGTCCCTTTAATAGAATTGAAAACGGCCTAAGAGTGAGTTGATCAATGGTTGAGCATTTGTGAAGTCAATCCGTGAACACAATTTGGGTTGTGATTTCGATGAGCTTGAACTTATACCATAAATGGTTTGTCTCATTATAATTTTGTTCAATCATATCTTTGTTATAGTCCGGTAAAATAATAGAAATGTTATATCCCTTAGAATATCATATAAATGGGATTCATAAGGTATGATACTACTATTTGAGTCCATAACATCCTTTGTTTTTGTCAAAAATATTTGATAAAAACACAATATTTATACTAATCATATGATCATTGTTCAATGAAAATATTTTCAATATTAATGATAGATAACAGTAATTTAAATTCCAATTGTATATAAATAAGCAAAAATAAGTGCATGTGTTTTCTATTACCATAATATGTTATATTAAAATTAATTGAATCAAAAAGAAAATTTTATTTATAACAGTTATGGACTTTACACTATATTTCATGAAATAATTATCACTAAAACCACATCTCTTAGGTAAAATCCCTAAAGAGATGATACTTCTAAAGTATATTCTTTTTCTTTTTATGTGGCATTGGGTCCTTCAGAATATCCATCTCTATAGTTTTATTACAATAGAGTGTGATATGATCATTCTTACATAGTACAACATCATAATCTTGGATGAATTTGTTTATCCATACAACTTCCTTATCTTCTTAATAATACAAAATTTACTCAGACTCCACTGTATAATCAATGAACATAACCTGCATGGAGCTCTTAAAGCTCGTATATCTTCCATTTAATGTGAATATGTGTCTGGTTTGTGACTTCATGTCATCTTAATCTATTTGGAGACTAGAATCTTCATATCCTTGGATGATTAGTTACTAATATTCCCCATAGACTAGGAAAATATCCTTAATACAACTTACATACTTATGTATAGTCTTAACATCCTTCCAATGTCTGTCACCTAGATCATCTTGATATATTCATACTTCACTCAATCTATAGGTGCTAGGAGAAAACCCCTCAAGGTAATATTGAAGCATTTTTGGGTTGATTGTTCTTGTTGATAAAGAGGGTTTCTATGGTGAGTTCTCAAGTTCAAGAGGAATTGTTGACTATTAATGTTGAAAAGGAACAATGAAAAAGGAATAGATCATTTGGAGGTGGTAAAAAAAGAATAGATATAATGTGGTGTGGTTTTCCTGTGTTTGCCTAATTTTTGGGCCTCAAAATAAAAAATTGGGGAAATGGGTTTTTCAGAAAGGAATTTGTGCACAATATTTAAGGTGATTTGGAAACGTGCATGCAAGGAATGTTTTGAAACCATAATATCATAAAATGGAAATGGCATGAAGTGTATGAAATATTGTGAAATGTGCGTGAAAGATAAAGTTGCGATAAGGAAACTTTTGCGCCCAATACGACATAAAATTGGGTTTTTCACACACATTGGGGATCTTGAGTGATTTGTCAAATCTTCCATGTGGTGGTCTTCAATGCCTATAAATAATAGGTAACCTCCCTCATTAAATATATCTCAACACATAGATATAACCTAAGATCTGAATCATGTAATAATTGTTGGTAAAGTGAGTTGTGTGAATGAATTGGTGTTATACGCAAACTAAGGAAGTTTCTCATAAGATTTGAGTAGAGCATAATATTGAAGTTTCATGTAACATGTGTTGTGTGAAAAAAATAGAATCTCTCATGACAGGGTTTATTTTTTCGTGCAATATGGGGTAAGTGTGGCATGAATGATTTGGAGTTTACCATTACATTTGTGGTAAAATGGTATTCATCAGTGGATGAAAGTGGAACATCAAAAGAGAATCTAAATATAGTTGAGGATGAAATATTTTGAAATAATGATGGAACATACAATTTTATAAATAGTGAGTGGATCTTCTAAATTAGTAGTGATAACACTTCATTTGAGAGAGGAGTGAGCTTTCAAATTGTGATTGGTTGTAAACCAGGAGGGACGGTGAGTCATCTAAGAACATTATAAACAGTAGTTCACTTTTTATGGATTTGGTACAATGGAACATTTTCATTGTATTATCTTTAGATGTATCCCAGTGAGGGTGAACCATGTAAAATATTTTGTGTCTCATTCATGCTTTAATTTATGTTCATACTTTTGTACGAGTAAGAGAGAGAACACTATTTAGTTTGACAACTAAACAATATCAAAAGGGGTTTTTGTTTTAATTTGTCATACCCTGATTCACCCCCAACCTCTCAAGGTATTTTACATAGGGGACCAAAAAATAGGAAATATCTAGCCAAGTACATAGAAAATAATACATGAATGACCCAATTGTTGAGGATTATTAAATTATTATCATTCCATTTCTTTCTCCATGTGTCTAGGGAAAAATTTTCTTTGAAAGTTGAATTCCATTTGACATTGGTGACAACCAAATATTAGAATTTTTCATACTATATATCTTTAATATCTTTTTAGTATTTTTACCTTGACATAGGATGAGAAATATCTTGGACTTATCAGAATGGTTCTTAATCCTAAGAATATATGTTGTCTCTCATGCGTCTTTCACGGAGATGAATTTATTCATCCATTCCATAACAAACTTCAATACTATTATTTCACCTCTACCAAGTAATGTGTCATAAAAATATACCATTATAAAAACAATGGAACTACAACTAAACCATTTATAGACAAATAGGTTACATTCATTCTTTATGAAACTAGATTTTGTTATGGACTCATCAAAATGAATATTCGATGACTTGGAATGTTTTATTAATCCATAAATGATTCCTTGAAACTTCCATAACTTTTTGAAAGCTTTTAGACTCACAAACCATTAAGTTTTTTCATATTGACATCTTTATGAAAAATCCAATTAATGAAGGCCATTTTGACATCTATTTTTTAAATAATATTATCATGGAATTCAAAAAATGTCAATAAGAATTTGGTTTTCTTTCATCATTAAATATACTAAAAGGGTTTCATTGTAATAAATTAATTCATTCAATTTAAAACCTTTTGTAATATGTTGATCCTTATAGGGATTGATTTTTAGTTCCATTTTTAGTTTCCTCTATATATACTTTTAGAAACCAAATGGATTTACATCTACTAGAGGGTCTACCAAAATATAGACATGGTTTTTGTACATAGAATCCATTTTAGAAATCTTGGTTTATTTACATGTGAAAGAATAGGTGTCATGTACTAATTCATGGTATGTTATAGGATTAGTATTATAAAATAATAATTAGTTATTGACGAGAAAACTGTAACGTTTGGGATCTCTTGAATATCAGGTAATCTTGTAGAGTACTTATTTAATTGGAATAGTTTCATCATACATGGGGTTTTATGGAATATGTTCTTGTACCAATTCTTGTGTTCCTTGAGCCTTGACTTTCTCGAAGTATATCTTTCTCCCACTTTTTATTTTAGATATGTACTCAATCCCAAATAATAAGGAATTTCTTTCTGATATAGTATTTTGTATGAGGGGTTCTATAGTTAATATCCCCTTGTTTCTTTATTCTACACTATAAAGGTACACATTGAGCCGTGGGGTGGATATTTGTTACCTGAATATTCCATAACAAATGCATCGCTTCCCAACACATGTAAATTCAATAATATATTTTTTATTCAACACTATAAATCATATGGAATACCATTTATCAATTTATCATATACACGGTATAGTATATGTGTTTTGGTTTGTAACATGTTTTCACAAAATTATAATCAATGACTCAAATGAATCATCATTGATCTCACCATAATAATTATAGTGAAATTCATCAATTCTCTAATATTTTTTCATTTAGGTGTATAAGGAGGAGTGAGTTGAGATAAAACTTCAAACTTCCATAAATAATCAGTGAAGTATTGATTGAAATATTATCTACCATGGTCTAATTGGAGTTTTTTAATCATCTTACCAAGATTATTCTCAACAACATTCTTTTATTTGTTAATGTTTTCATTGGAATCTGACTTACACCACCTTAAGTGGACATATCCATATCTAATAAAATCATCATTAAGAATTTATAATTAGACTTATCCACTAAATGATTTAATATTAAATGTTACAAACTCATATTTATTATCTAATTAAATAAATTATTTTTACATTTCACCATTCCCACTAAGTGGGGATTTGGCCATTTTTCCTTGTAAACACGCAGGAAATATACCAAGTGGTTTTAGTTCATGAGAATGCAAATATCCATCTAGATGTAGTTTAGTCCAGAACATTTGGATTATATGACCAAGCCATTGACGTTAATATTATGTGTGATATGAATTGGGTGAGGTTGTTTGTTTATCAATTTTCATTACATGGTATATGTATTCCAAAACATAAAGGTTGTTATTTAAATGTGTGTTACTATAAAAAATATACCTTGTTTTAAAATATAAATTTTATTTAAAATTTTGAAAATAAAACAATATGTATCTTATGTAGGTACTAATATAATATTTTTTTATAATGGATGGAACATAATAAAAATATTTAAAAACAAAGATCATTCAATTCAATAATGTGTGGTGGTAGTCCCTAACACATACAATAGTATGTATAGCTCCATTGGATGCTCGTAGATATACCTCCCATTGGTAAATTCATATGATCCTACTTGGGTCCTATTTTTGAATACATATTTGAGAACAAAAAGTTGTTTCTAATACCCAATTTTCAAAAAAAATATAAATTTCACTAAACAAAAAACACACGAAGAATCCATTTACATCTAAGGATGGGTTCAGTTTTTCTTCCAGTGGCCCTTCTTGACACATGTAATGCAAATAGTATCATGTCGCCTTTCGTTCCACTTAATTTTTCAATTCTTTTAATGGATTTGTAAAGAACACTTGTACTTCAGGATTTTCACATGGCTTTTTATTTTTTCACCATAAAAACTAAAGTATTTTATTTCATTGTCTCCTTGTCTGAATGGTGTAGAAGAGTGAGAGGATATGGAAGATACTTTTCAATGTTTTTTCCAATTAAATTCACATCAAAATGGGAGAATCTATGATGGTGTTATGATAGAATGAGATCATTTACTAGTTCTTTATAGAGTTTAAAACCTATAACATCTAGGATCTCAACGTAGCCAATGATATTGACTACATACGGTTCAGCTGACGAAACCCCCATATAGTTCCTCTGAAAGATCACATTTAAAACCTCAAAATGATCATGTTAATCTCTCCCATGAAATATTCTATACAGATTATTGAGCAGGGTATATTCATCCGTGATTTTATGAGTCTTCATGAACTCAACATAAATAGATGAAATAATAAATCATTTAGTGTAGAAAATATCTTTCATATGATTCTCATAGACTAGTAAATCTTCATCACTTCCCACCTTCATAGGTGGATCAAGAATTAAGGATTCTACAATGTATAATTTTCATTCGTATTGAATGAAATCTTGAACGTATTTATACTATTCATGGAATTTACTACTATTAAGAGATAGTATTTATTTAATATAGATAATAGGGTTAGTTTTGATAGTGTTCATTAGATTTTTTCAACTAATAAAGAGATTTTATTGTCAGTAGTTTTATAGATTACAAATTATGTGATATAAAATTTATTAATTGTTTTTATTAAATCTCCCACTATTTAATCAAGTCATGATTACCCTCTCAATTAAACATTAAATGTAAAGTGATAAGGAAGTTCTAGGGGAAAGGATCCATATTCCCCTTTTAATAACCCCAACAACGGTTTTTCAAGCTATTTTAAGGTATTTTGGTGGGAAATCCTTTTCCAAATGCATGTTTGTAACTCCTTGATCAATTGAGTGGACTCCCTAATCATGAAATACAGTCATGGAATTCCTCAATACTTTCTTCCAAATTACCCCATTTCTAAAAAGGGATACATCTCTTGATGTAAAATTTTTAATTCAACCCAAAACCATCATAACAACAACCCTTATAAAATTAAGTGTCCCAAGAAGGGTAGGAAAAAAATAAGTTCTATTGGTTTCATTCCTAATATTTTAATGAATCACAAATCTTGATTAATAATTATTTGAGGGATTTTAATTTAAATGCATAAATCTTATCTTTTTTTGTCATTTACATATATTTTTAATAATAATTAGGTTTTACTTAATTACTAAACCATGTTGGGTAAAACATTTATTCATAATCTATTTATCTATATTCGTTATTTTCAAATTAATTCATTTATTTATGTGGTTGTGGTCTTTCAAACATTAATAAATATTGTATAGATAGAAATAAATAAATAATGTAAATGACCTAATCATGAGATTATCCCAGGGTTGATTAAATGAGTGTACACTAAATCAAACTATGACATATGGGAATAACCCCATTTTTAAGTCCAGAAATGAATTACTACATTCCACCTATACACATGTGTATCAAATTGTTGGCATCATCATGGTTCCATCATGAACTACCTCCACATTCCTTGGAATGCTCTATTAATTACATGAATTTACTACTCACTTGACAGAGATGGGAACCAAAGTATATGTTAAAGGGCATTTAAAAAATATCCTTAGACACACAGGATCTACATAATCATTGAGGGATGAATGAATCACAAAACATCTATAATTTAAAATTAATTAATTCAGAACTCTTTAAATAAATTAAATTAAATAAATCTCAACACATAAATAGTCCTTGGTGAAGATCATAATTTTTCATATATGCAACAAATATGAAAAAGTGACTGGATATCATTCATTTCATTATTCATTATTTATTTTTATGATGGACATAATAACATTAATTAATTAATTAATTCCATTTTCATCTTACTGTTCATTCAAGCATAATTTGGAATAACCATTAATAGAAACTGAACATAATATCCAATAATAAAATATTTATTAATATAAATTCAATGATAATTTAAATGTTTTTAAAACTTTTATTAAATTTTAAAAAACACGTTAGTGTTTTAGTCAATAAACCAATGGTTTAATGATGAAATTTTCAATTTAATATAATTTTTAATTATACCCTTTAATATGATGTTGAATGAAGTGTACAGACTAGCTACACATTGTGTATCATGTTTTCCATGTATCCAAGGTATACGCTTGGTTCTGTAGAATGTACCACTATCAGAATATAAAGCATGTATAGACCAAATACACACCATATGTTCCACTTTCTATGTGTTCAGGATGAATACCTATGTCTTCAGTGTGTATTTCGGTTGTGGTAATTGATGATCTACATTATGTGTACACTGCATAAACATCATGTATATCATAAATGCCCCATATTTTTAGAAACACATGGTTTGACCATGTATAATGACCACATGGAATGTGTGATTTATACATCCACCCATTATAGACTACATGGTGTGTACACTGATACTTGTCATGTAATCTAACTACTTGTATGCCAACCTATCCTGGTCTACTTGTAGTGTGCAATAAATGATCCACATGTAGAATCTGTGTGGCATGTTGTGTATCCCTCGATGAATCTTAATATAGTTCAATTGGTTATAACATGTGTACTTATGAGTACACACCATGTAACACTATATTACCAGCGAAAAAATTGATTGTTCCCAATAGAATCTTCGATCATTATCCATCTATTATTGAATATTTATTAAAATGAAAATTTGAACAAACATGTTTAATATATCTATTTATGTTATTTCAGATCGAATTAAGGAATGAACAACATGAAATTATAATCCAAGCCAAATTTGAATGTATTTACAATAAAACAATAATTATAAATTTTAATGTTACGCTTTCAATACAACATGAATGATTTGGGTGTAGCAGAAGTGTGTGGGAGGCGATGAGATAAATATATTTTCTTTCAATTTAAATTACCTTTAACATTGATAGAGGATATTTCACATTAATTATATAATTAATTTAATTTTATTGAAAGAAAAAAATTACCATGTCTTAGTCTTCTTTCTTTGTAGATTATGTTTATCATCCAGAAAACACTTTTAGATTTTCTTTGACATGCTTATGAGGCTACAAGGATATAATCCCTCTAGAATTAATACCCACATTCTTATAATGATCTTAGATAAACATCTCTCGATCTCTAGATTCTATTTTGGTGAATCTAATGTCTTTTGTTACTCATTCTTGATCACTCATTCATCATCCTTCAAGAAAACTCTCATATTTTCAGGTTCTTCAGAGGGAGAGAGAGGGAGGAGTTGAATGACAATTCATCATGAGCAACAATTCTATCTTTTTTATTACCAACACAATATTCATAATGGGATATTTGTAGAGCTAGTGTTTAGGTTATATTTTTTTTAATTGCAATTCGGCCATTAAAAAATATTAAAAATATTAATGACCCAAATTGCACAAAATAATAATATATTTATTATTTTTCACTATGTCCCAACTTTCACAAATGATTAATATTATTTTACAAGCTAATAAATTATTATTTATCATCAAACACAATCATACTCTGTTTGATCTCCTTGGTATTTACTGAATACACAAATAAATATTTTATTCATAAATAAATATATCATTTGCATACTACTGAATAAAAATTTATTAAATATTTAATATAACAAATAATTATATTTTTATTCACATGCTGGTGAATAAATATTTACTTAATTTATGCAATCAATATCACTTGAATAAAATTATTCCTTGTTGTTGATAATAGTATTTATCCTATTAATTATGTTCAAATAAAATTTAAATGATATCAACAGAAACAGTTAGTGTGTGACCATCTATGATGACTTCTCATTTCCATTAGGAGAGCTTGTTTAAAGTCCATGATTACAATCTAAAAATAGGTCAATTAACCCATCAAAAATAACTTAATGTTGCCACATTGAAAACCACATAAAAGTCTCTATATAATTTAATCCCTTTTTCATGATATCTTTTCATGTAGGTTTCACAGTGGTGTCATCAACCTCTATAGTTGATATGTGTTTTTTGACAATATGAAATAAACATATCAATTCACCATGAACATGTAATTTAGGATATAGTTATATATCAATAAAAGGGTCAAGATATCAACTCCCATAAAGATGGAAGGGAAAAATCCTTCCTCGACATGTCCATTAATTACATGTCAATCAAGATGCATCCAATGTGTCTACTTCCTGAAAACACATGGCATGACAGTTTTGTTAATAAATATATTTTTGAAATTCATGACATACACCATTGATAAAATAAAATTCTAAGGTCCATTACACTTGCTCACAGATTGGAAAATCAAAGGACATCAAAACATGAGGAATTTATACTGGTAGATCTATTCTCATAATCTATCAACATGGAGATTACCAAGTACAAGCTTCATGATAGGAATGCTTGTCCACTTACAAGTAAACACAGCTAATGGTCTTTATAAAATGTGTCTCATCATAGTATTTTATCCAACCATATAAATATATAAGGATTATTTTCATAGCAATTCAATGTTATCATCATATCGGGGAACTACTATAATGTTATCAATGAAGAAAATAATATTAGAAATTATTATGTTATTTTCATACAGAAAAATGATAAATATTTAATAAGATGTTTAATTAATATACAAAAATTAATATACATTCAATCCAAGTATAATCAGTTGGTCCTAGGACACCAATTCCAAAACAAGGAACCACCTTCTAATCTCTTGTTGTTAATATGGTTAATGTAAAACACTTATCACATGATCACCAGCATCGACTCGAGAATCTTACCAACACACTTGAATTACCATAGTAGGAAAATATCAACATTCAAAAAACCATGTCATATAACTCTCAAATAGGAATCCAACCACCAAAGTTTCATAGACAGATAAAGAAAGTGGAGGAGAAATTCTACCATACAATCCCAAAACATAACATCTCTCCCACTAACCATTATTCATTTTTAGTGGTGAAACATGTATATAAAATTATATTTATAATGTATTTTATTCCCACAATTAATTCATTTATATATTTTTGTGAAGCCAAAAATTTCCTCTATTTATGAAATCTTTAAATTTTTGCATAACCACACTCCTGAAATAAATAAATTTAAATTTCAAAACAATTAAGAGAAGATTATTCAAAACTTGTCATGGAAATCAGTTTCAGAGAGGAATTTCAATGATCATTTAAAACGGAGTAAATTATGAAAGGATTGTGTTAAACGATTCATAAAGTACTCACTCATAGAATATAAATAAAAAAACCATTCTTAATAGGATACTCACTAAAATAATACCACCAAAAAAAATAAAATATCATATTGAAACCAAGAAGTTACACTAATCATAATGAACTTGTACTACTGATTATCCATATCATTACAGAGAAAATAGATCATCACACAGGATATTAGACACATTCAACAACACAATCTAAGGCTGAAATCTACACTCTCACACAAGAAGACTAACTTACTCTTGAATTCCACCTATCAATACCCCTATAACTTGAGATTCCATATTTATCCTCCTTAGAAGACTAGATAAAATATCTATCAATAATCATACCATGATCCCTAACCTTCAACCAACAATTTAACTGAAAACTCACCACGCATTGAAAAATTATTAACATTAGGACAGACTCAAAATGCTAAGCCCAAATGTCTTTATTATCCTTGTAAAATAAAAACTATATTATCAATTTATAAAATAAACCCCTAAGGACACACACACTAAACAAACTTTAGCCTATATCAAAGTGATTCTTTATGAATTTATCCTTATACACTTGGGGAAAACATATCCTCAGTCAAAATAATGATCTCTTCATAAGAGACCTCCTCTGACCAACTATGAATTTCCTTCCACCATGCTCGAACTACCCTTTCATGTCATCCCACAACTTTGTAAATTTTGAATTGAATTAGAGCCCTTGTAAATTAAAAGGAAACCTAAATCTCTTTAAGACACTCCTAAACCTTGAGTTTCAAAACCTCCCAAATACACATAAGTACCTTCTTCTATTTAAATCATGTTATTTCAATGTCTACTGACTGCTTCCACTCCTCGAGAACATCACCTTAATGATGCTCCAATGACATGTATTCAATCCAAGAATTGAAATCAATAAGGTTAACCCAAATAATTAAATATCACACCAACAAAAATTTCAACACAAGCACTCCACAAGAGTCATATCTACTATTATACATTATATTAGTACAAATATTATTTAATTAATTAATTTTGGTTTAATAAAAATTATTATGTGTTTCATGACTTTAAATTTTTATATAATTTTCATTAATTAGTAAGATTATCATACCTTCATTTAATTGTTAGATTAAACAATAACAATGAAACTTATATGACTTTATTTAGGTATATAGTTTAGGGGACATGGTTTAGGATAAATAATGTGTGTTTCTCTTATATATTTACTTTTTGGTTCATTTTTGTATGTGCATGGTATTTTTTCATGCGTAGTGCATGGTTAAGGGAGGCCATGTGGGGTTACCATTATGTATAGTTTAGTGGGTTAACATTATCACTCCAATATTTGATCATATATTTATTTATAATGAAATTTAATATTATTTATTTATTTCTTTACACATAATACTCATTTTAAATGAATCATGACATGCTACTGAATAATTATTATTAAATGTGACAGTTGTCATCTAGTTTTTGGATTGGAGAGCATGAATAGGAATAACTAAATAATGAAAAAAATATTCAAACATATATAAAATGAATTTATCAGTTATCAATAGATTATAAATTATAATAAAAACAATTTTATATTAAAAGAGATGTTTTTCTAAAAAACGGTATTTATGTGTACAATGCGTTTTTATTGTAATAAATTAAATTATTCTCTACTATTGAATTATTTTTATGAAATTAATAAATTACATATCCCATAAAATTTTTTAACAAACATCAAATATTTTTTATTGACATGTGATAAGAATAAATCTAATTTTTTTAAATAAAATTATAGTTTTTTAAATGGTTTTCATCATGTTTTGCGCACTTATTTTAAAATAAATTTATACACCTTCAGGAAATTGAATCATGAAAAATGGATCCCATATTTCGAATTAATATATTCAAAATTTGAATATATTTCACTTTTTACATTATGAATTGTAGCCCTGGTAAAAAGTTGTCACCTCGATAAGCATAAAATAGAAAAATAAGTTTCAAACTACTGTACAAGGCATTAAAATTTAAATAACACGTGGATTTTTTCTATTTTAGGAGTGGAGTTAGTCCATGAACATATAATTATATAATATATGGCCATTTGGTTCCATTATTCTTAGATAATGAAAATTAAATTAATTTATGAAAAGAATAAATATAAAATGTCACTCTCTGGACTTTAATAACTGTAAATTTTTATTATGATGATAAAAAATGAATATTTTTTGTGATAAATATTTATTGGAAATATTAATTATTATTTTCTATCAAGATAACAATTTTTTATTTTTAAATGATTATATAATAACCTTAACTGCTTACACAATGCCGACACATTATTTATTCAATTAACAAACAAATAAAATAAATTTTTTTCTAAAATATGAAAAGTAATATTGTTTGGAATAATTGTACTATTACACAATTTTTTTGATAATTATGATGTTTTTTGGAAGGTTAAATTATTTATATTCTAATTCCATTACTTTCAAGTTGTTTTCAATGTCAAATTAAATGAATTGTTTTAAAATGACATTAATGATATTTTATAATAAATAATATGTAATTAAATGATTAAAAATTAATTGACGTCTTATCTTCATCCATTTGAATGATATAGGGTTCGAAATATGAATCTTGGTAAATTTATGCATCACTTTTCTTCTTATGGTAACATTCTTGACCCATAAAGAGTAAAAAACTTTGGTTTTGTGGTAACTATCAAAAGGGTTAATTGGAGATTTATATTAAAAGATATGGGTTTAAGAATCACTTAAACTTATCCAATTTTTATTTTATGAGATTATTTATACTCATTATCACACTATAGTGAAAATATATCAATTTGGTTCTATTTTTCAATGAAAATTAATTAATATTAATTTAATATTTTATGTCATTCCATTAGTATCCCTCCCCACACTTATAAAAGGGAACCTTTTCTGGTTTATTGTTTGTATAGTTTAGGACTCATTTATAATAAATTAACTAACATAATAACTTCCTATATTCCTTTTCTATATTATAGATTTTATATTCTTCCCATAAGACCATCATTTCAAGGATTAAGTGTAAGACAAAAGAGGGTTCTTAACATAGAGGTGTGTTTTCTAATTATGCATTTTCAATTTTATATCTTCTTCTTCATACTATAAATTATGATAATATAACTACCATTATCTAGCTTCTTCACATCCATTGGAAACTGATAGTATCACTCATTAGTAAGCGTGTTCTACCACCTACGGAAACAGTGTGATTGTTTTTTCACTTTTGATTTACATTATTTTTGATAAGGATAAATATATTAAATATATATTATAAATATGATATAATAATGAATATTTTTAGGTAAATTATTATTTACCTTTCCTCCAAACCATCTATCGAAAATTGATAATAGTGTTCATGTGTTCATACGGTCTACCGCCTCTATGGACATTGTAATTAATTTTTCTATATCTAGATTTTATGGATTAATATAAATATATGTATACATATATAATTAATATATATTATATTAATGTAATTTGTATAATTATATATATTATGGAAATATTTTAAAAGTAAAAGTACCATAACTATGGGAAAAAATTCTCATGAAAAACAAAAAATTTAACACCCTGAAACAATAATTTTATGTTGGATTTATTTATAAATAGGTCGTGAAATACTATAAGTGGGTCATATATTGTATTAGAAGTGTTTAAATGGTTATATTATGTAATTATTATAAATTTTAATTTATTATACTGGACTTTTTGTGCTTTTAAAGCATGTGGAACTCAAGGTAATTGATTTATTTTTCAATCGCATTTTTTTCGGGACAATTTATGCTTAAATTTCCCATCACAGAAATTATATGATAATTTCTAGACAAAGAAGATTAATTTAGTTATCCTATTATTTTTCAAACTATTACATGATTTAATTTCATTTTTTATCTCTTTAATAACTGAGGAGACTGAATGAATACTTTTATGAAAAATCGACTTTATTTCTCTCTGGTAGAAAATTTTTTCCTTCCAAATCCATGTTTTCTACAACGCTTTTTGGAATACATTTAATAATATATTATTATTTTTAAATTAATTATCACCAATATTTTAATTTTTATATAAAAATAAATTTAATATTTTTTTCCATTTTCTAGATGGCGTACTTTTGACATTTAACTATAAATGTGAATGGAATATTTATTTTAATATAAACTGCATGAATGGAAGTTCTTACCATCAGGACAACTAAAATATTTGAATATTCCTTTTCAAGCTTAAAATTTTTTTTCCAAAAAAATACATAATATACTATAATATTTTATATTTTAAATAATTTATTTGAAAATGAGTATTGTATTTTCCTAAATAAATATTCTAATGATATTTTAAAGTAAGTTTCATATATGATAAAAAAATCGATGTTAATTATGATTTAATTGAGATTATAATCAATTATAAAATTCTTATTCTTTCCCAATATATTTTGTTATTATGATTATTTTTTATGAAATATATTTATTTTACATGGGTTATGCTATAGTAAAATGATAAAATGTTTATGAAACTCATTTCCATTCCAAGGGATATGTTATATGAAGAATTATTTATAATCTTAAGGAACATATATGCAAGGATTATGAATTTTTTTATAGGTGGGATTAGAATTATATATCCCACCAATTCACTAGGTAAATTTCCATATCTCATGAGATAATAAAGACTAGAATACTCATTTCCATTCAATGGGATATGATATATGACGAATTATTTATAATCTTAAGGAACATATATGAAAGGATTGTGATTTTTTATAGGTGGGAATATAATTCTATATCCCTCCAATGCACTTGGTAAATGTGGATATCTCATGAGATAATAAGGACTATAATAGGGATTAAACCATGTTCATTAAGGGATATTATTCACTAAGATATACTTAGGAGTGAAACATGACTAATGATATGATGGAATAGGTAGTGAAACTAATACACTATATAATCTTGGAAGTGATCCATGACTAAGGAAATAATTTTCTATGACTATGTGTATTCAAAAAAATTATTACTTATTACAATGTTATGCTTTCATAGATCATTTTCTTTGATTCCTTTTGGATTGTTATCTTATAAACTGTTATATTTATTCCCTGGCTCATGATTGATATTTATGATATATAGGTCATGGTTTTCAAATGTTATTATAATATTTTAATATCATTATACTCATTTTATTTTTAAATGTATCTTGATTTCTCATTTTTTACCCTTACTGGGCATCAAATATCATCATTTCCTATGTTTCATTTCCCCAGGTTATAAAGAATAGTTTTCTGCATCATATGTCTAATAATGGCTCTATTTATCAATTAAATTTTAAGATATTACGTAGATATATTTTGAGAATGGTTTCTATAGATCTATAGTTCTTAATAAACTAGCCTTATTTTATTAAGGAATTGATCTCTATGTTATGTATTGAATATTAATTTAATATAATGTGATATTTATGTATGAAAAGTATGGGTCACTATAGCTGGAAATAGAGTAAGTTTTAGTAACCTTGGGAAACTATTATGGGAGAATTTTAGCAAGAACCCTTTGGATAATCCATTATATTTGAAAAAATTATATGTTATGGTAATGAATGGAGTGTGGATTTCCTAGAAATACACCAATGTATTAATAATAAAAATTAGTGTGGTTTTAGAAAATGAGAATCTATGGGTAATAACCCCAAAAAGAGTTGGTTTATTATTTTTCACCATCATTATAGTTTACAGTGAGTGTACTGTTACTATACACCGGGTTTGACACTCCTTAGGGATAATCTTTGGATAATTAACATTTTCATTGTGAACCATTATGAAGGATAATAATAAAAAATGACCCTGAATAGCGAAGGCTAAATCTAAGGTATCATATAATGAAAAAATTGAAACGATTTAGACATACTATAATTTATTTTTCATGAGTATTGTGTTTATCAATCTGATTATTGTTTCTCACAATATGATTTCTATTTTTATTAAATGGTTGTAACATGAAGGAATTGTATTAATGATGAATTTGGTGGATAATAAAATTATTTCTCACACGAGTAACGAAATTTCATGGGAATTGTAATGAAAAATCTTACGGTAATTATTTTGAATCATTATCAATCTACAACACTTGCTAGGATTCCAAATAAGAAAAAGAGGGGGAAACATTCTGTTGATTCCTTCCTGAGGAAACTTCTACCTTCATTAAGTTGGACTATTGATACTTTTGTTTTTGAAAAATGGATATGTAGCAATAAAAAATATTTTCTATTGTACATCATTCATAACATGAAAATTTTATTTTTGTTTTTATAATTTTGTATGAAAATCATTTAAATGGTAGAAAATTGTCATGGAAATGAGGCAATTGGATTATATTCAGTCCCTTGAGTGGAATAAGTTTAACAGAGTTTTCAAATAAGTACTTTCTAATATTAGTCAAATTAAAATAGAGAAGAAATTATTTGAGCTAAGGTATATGGATAAAGACTTTTTAGTTTCTATGAGGTGATTTATAAAAGACTTGTGATGTGCACTTCTTGTATTATCATCCATCTTGAATGTAAGGATAATCAGTTCATCAGTTACTTAAAACTAATTCTATGAAGTGTGTTGTCCATAAGGGACATAAATAGATATTAAGAAGTAATTTTATGTGATATCAAAGTGGATATTTTTATTTTAGTTGCCCATAAATGTCATGATTTGTATAAGAAGAGAATGATGTAATTCAAAGGAAAATCAAAAAAATTTGGAGAGAAGAATATGATATTTTATTTTGCTCAAAGTGTGGAAAGAAATGGGAAGTAAATTGTATCAATGGAGCTAGTAAATGTTTTAAATATGGAAAGGATGTTCATTGAGAAATCTAATGTCTATGTAATGGGACAAGTAATTAATCTAATGATGGATAAATAAACACAAAAAAAAAATAGCATATTAGTGGTGATTTTCAAGAGGGGGGGTTCTCCACAACCCCCTCTAAAACATTTTTATAGGGGTTTCTAATCAAACACCTATAATCATTGAATTTAGTGGGGGTTCAAACCCTCAACTATATTTATAAGATTTTTTTAATTTTTTAAAAAGGATTTTAGAGATGTTTATGTCATTATCACGAAATATTTTATAATTATTGGTGCT
The DNA here is from genome assembly GCA_963277665.1 of Viscum album. Lineage (NCBI taxonomy): Eukaryota > Viridiplantae > Streptophyta > Magnoliopsida > Santalales > Viscaceae > Viscum > Viscum album. The sequence continues at coordinate 27,350 of CAUJRU010001456.1, read as the reverse complement.
TTATGTTTGGTTAGATTTTAGAGGAGTTCATATATGTGTGTGTGTGTGTGTGTTTGTGTAATATTAGTTTGGATATTATATGATATATATATATATAATGTAATTTTTTTTAAATTGAAATAGTGGCAGCTCACAAACCCATTTAATCTATTATATTAGAGGTGTTTTTGAACCCCCCCTAATGTAAGACATTAGAGGAGGGTTTTAACCCCTTCTAATTTAAAATATTAGAGGGGGTTCATGAACTACCATAGATCCTTTATATTAGTGGGGATTTTTAACCCCTTATAATTTAATATATTATTGGGGGATGTAAACCCCCTATAATATAATAAATTAGAGTTGTTGAGAACCCCCTCTAATTTATGAAATCAAATGGGGTTTAGAACCCCCTTTTATTTGTAACATTATAGGGGGTTTTGAACTCCTTCAAATTTATGAAATTAGTGGGGGTCAAGAACACCTTATAATTTAATATATTAGTGGGGGAATAGAGGCCCTTATAATTTATGAAATTATAGGGGTTTAAAAACCCCACTCATTTATGACATTACTGGGGGGTTTGAACCCCTTATAATTTAGGACATTAATGGGGGGTTTTGACCCCCTTCAAATTATATATATTAAAGGGGGTTGTGAACACCCTCTAATTCATTACAATAAATAGGGTTTTCAAACAACTATAATTCATGAAATTAGAGGTGGTTCAGGAACCACCACATATTCCTTTGATTAGAGGGTTTTTTTAATCCTCTCTATATTACAACCCTGCTTTTATTACAAACATAAACATGATTTATTACATAAACTATTAACTGCAAACAACCTAGAAGATTGAGAGGTCTAGGGTCTTTGGGGCTTAGGATCATTACATAACAACTTAAAACATGAAATACTATATCTTTATTGAAAACATCCTTTACATGACCACTGCATTTCCTTGTACTTAGCATTGCATGGGATAACCTGAGGACATGCATTAGAAAAGGGGGAAGTTATAAAACCCAGTAAGGGAATAAACATGGAATACATGAGGAGTAAAATACATGTTAGACAATAGGAATACCAATAGATCACAAGATAAACATGAACATAAAGGCATGTAAAATCATGATAATCATAACATGGAAGTGTGGCAACAATACTTAACATGGAATTAGCATGAACAGAGTCTCATTGCACACGGAGCGTGAGTAAATTCTCATTTCACATGGAGCACGAGTAAACCCTAGTTGCACATGAATTATCATGAGTCAACACTCATTTCACATGACGTATCATGATACTATACTTTACCCAATGATTGGTGCGCTATGAGGGCGCACCCTTCTTAAACATTTCATTTCATGCATAAATGTGCCACATTGATCATAAAACATGGATTCATAAAACCTAATAATTTATTCCACAAAAAATTAATGTGGAATGAAAATTTATAATTAATAAGTAAATGTGCATGAAGCTGAATACCATTGATGAATAAATGGGTATGGTATTCACTACACACTGGCATTGGCTTAAAAAATTGGTGTAATTTTAGTAGCATAACAATGTGATATAAGATTTCATAAAAAGGGTTGATGAGAGAGAAAGGGGTGTCTCATCATATCTACATGAAATGGACAGGAAGGGGGTCATATAGATACATTTCCCAACACTTGTAATGGAATTTAGATTCATGATACAAAAGTATTGCTTGAATGTAAATGAGGAGAGAGACGTTCCTTTCAGAATTTCGGCATAGTAACGGGTGTACATGAGAGGTATTTAGTGAGAGAGAAAGGGGTCTCCCATAATTCAAAAAAATAGGGCAGAATGGGGGAGCTGTGAAACCATACCCCAACATTTATAATTGAAGTAAAAAGGGAAAAAAATATTAAGAAAATTGGTAAAAAAGTGAAAGGAAGAAAAATCCTTACTTGGAGGTGTGCGTCCAAAGGCTTGAGTGAGGCTAGAGAAAGGCTTATAGGGAGCTTGTGGAACTTTGGGAGGATTCTAAAGAGAGTATGGAATAGGTTGGATGAACTCCGAAGGCTTTGATTGAGGAGGAAGTGGGATCTTGGGTGGGTTTATATAGGAAATATGGGTGAATTCTTTATTATTTAGGTTTGGGACCCCTTACATTAAACTAATCCAAACCACAAATCAGATCATGTTTTTTTCCCATGGATTTTTGCAAATGGAAGAGGAAAAAAATATTTTATATGGCCAAAGTCCTAACTTCTTAAAATAACAGGGTTGCTTATGTGGAGGTGAGTCACACTCTCAAGGAAAATTAATTAAAAAGACAAGATGTTTAATAAGTCTTGAGGTGTCCATTAATTCTTTGAAAAGTAATTCCAACAATCCCTAAATCACATTATTTTAATTGTAAAACTTATATTGGCCTTAAATAAATCTTATAGTATTTTATTACATCACTATTGGGTCATTATGATGTCATAAAACAAATTTTATATTTAAACGGTGTTTAATTTTTACCCAAAAATTTGACTATCGCAGAAAATTATGAAAAATTCACCGCTGGATAACTTTGGCATCTTGATTCCATAAATAAAATTTATTTTATATAAATAATTTTCTAAATATGTTAATTTTCACTTTTAAAATAAAATTTGACATTTATCGAAAATTCACGGGTTTTGACAAAAATGGCTTTCAAACATTAATAAAAATTACAATTGCATTCATAAAATTATAAAATCATTTAAATTTAATACAAATTAATTTAATAATAATAATATTTTACTAAAATAATATTTAATTCAAAAATCCCTTAATTTAAAAAAATATAATTCTTAATTAAATAATAACTAAAAACACTATTTGTACATTAAAAACCTATTTACAATGTATCAATAATGACAAGAAAGTATATTCATTATTATATACGAAAAATAATTTACATGAACATAGTACTTGTGATTTGTTACATAACCCCATAAAATAACAACATATGACCTAAGGGTAAGGAGTGTGATGGTGATAGACTCTTGGGGTGGCTCGGATAACATTGCATGAGTGGTAATCTCTCTCAACTTATAATTTTCTTATAGACGGTCTCGTTCGAGCTTGACATGATGAAGCTCATCATAGGATTGGTCAAGAGCAAAACCCAAATATGCCACCTATTTTCTGAGCTCTGACAAATTGGCATTGTATGAAGAAATTCTACTGGATGAGGCCATCGCTTCTTTTGTCTGAGTAAATTGGATTTGTTAAAGCCCTATATTTATACTAATCATGTGATCACTGTTCAACAGCTATACTAGAAACGGTAAAAATTCCTAACATAAAACCAAAGAAGATGACATTTTATATAAACATTTTACATAAAGAGACATTTTATTAGATCAAGAGGGATTTCCATTAATGAAACATTGGGTCATTAAAATATTCCCCCATTAAGAAATTTCACCCTCGAAATTTCCTTTTCCCACACTAGAACGGTTGTGGGTAACTTAGCTTCATCCTTTCCTCTGATTCCCAAGTCGCTCCGTCAAACATGTGGTTTCGCCACAACACCTTTATGAGGGGCATTGTCTTATTTTGTAGAACTTTTTCTCTATGATCTAAGATATTCACTGGTTTCTCCTCATAAGAAAGATCATACTCCAACTATACCACCTCAGAAGAGAGTAAATGTGAAGGGTGTGTTATGTACTTCCTTAAGAGGGATACATGAAAGACATCATGTACTTTTGCCATGGTAGGTGGAAGTGCTAGTCGATAGGCCACAGCCCCGACAAGATCAAGAATCTTGACGGTGCCAATGTACCTTGCACATAACTTCCCTTTCTTTCCAAACCTCATGACCTTCTTCCACGGTGATATGCGTAGAAAACCCATGTCTCCAACTTTAAACTCAAGGTATCATCGACAGTTATCTACATGACTCTTCTGTCGACTCTGGGCTTCCTTGATATGATGTTGAATGGTTTTCACCTTCAACAACATTTCTTCGACCACTTCTGGTCCATGAAGCTTACATTCACCGACGTCATCCCAACATGCTGGTGTTTCACACCTTTTCCCATACATGGCTTCATATGTTACCATTTGGATGCTCAAGTGGAAACTATTATTATAAGAGAACTCAACCAGAGGAAGAAGTTGATCCTATCCTCCATTATAGTCAATTGAGCACGCTCTCAACAAGTCCTCAAGTGTTTGGATAGTCCGCTCGGATTGGCCATCAGTTTGAGGACGATAGGCGGTACTGAAGTTTAGTTCAGTATTCAAAGCATGTTGAAGACTCTTCCAAAACATAGTGGTGAATCTTGGATCTCGGTTAGACATAATAGATAGTGGTACTCCATGAAGCCTTACCACTTCCTTGATATATATCAGTGCCAGTTGATCCAATGAGAAATCCTCCTAAATAGTAATTAAGTGTGTAGTAATTATAAGATGATCCACAACAACCTAGATCGCATTCTTACATTTTGATGTCCTCATAAGTCCAGTGACAAAGTCCAGGGTGATGTTATCCCATTTGCATTCTGGTATGGGCAATGGTTACATCATCCCCTTAGACTTCTGCCTCTCTTCCTTCACTTGTTGGCACACTAGGCACTTTGATGTATATACATAGATCTCCTTCTTCATTTTATCCCACCAAAATTTTTCTCGACGATCTCAATACATCTTTGTTCTCCCTGGGTGAATAGAGAAATTTTAACTATGTGCATCATACAAAAGAACATTCCTTAGCTCCAGACTTGATGGGACACATAGTATTTTCCAAACCGCAAAATTCATTCTTCATTAACATTAAATTTTGAGGATTTCACATTTTTGATAGCTTCCACTTTTTCATGAATTCCCACATCATCCTTTTGAGCATCCTTTAACCATTCCAAAAGATGCAGTTGAGCAATCATTTGTGAAAGGATTGATGATGTTCATTATTTATGATTCCCAAGTCCATCTTCATCAATTCTATGAAGATTGGATCCTTCTCAGTTCTCATCATTGATAGAATCTTTGGGTCCTTTCTACTTAGGGAATCTCCAACTTGTTCGCTCTCCCAATGTGGTAATTTATTGAATAGTAATAATCCTTGATGAGATCAATCCATATTCCCTGGTGCATATTAAGCTCTTTCTGTGTACATATATATTTAAGACTCTTGTGGTAAGTATATATCTCACATTTCTCCCCATAGAGATAATGCCTGCAGATTTTCAAGGAAAAATTCACCACCGCCAACTCCAGATCATGTGTTGGATAGTTTTGCTCATGGATTTTTAACTGTCTAGAGGCATAGGATATCACTTTATCATTCTGCATCAGCACACAGCCTAAGCCCATCTTTGAAGCATCACTGATTATCAGAAAATGTTCCCCACTTGTGGGTAAAGTGAGCACGGGCGCACTGATAAGCCTCCTTTTCAACTCCTTAAAGCTTTATTAGCAATCATCACTCCATGAAAACATTACTCCCTTTTGAGTTATCTTGGAATAAGGGTTTGAAAGTTTTGAGAAATTTCTCACAAATTGTCGATAATATCCAGCTAACCCCAAGAAGATATTGATATCCTCCACCGATGTTGGCCTCGGCAAACCCTCAATTGCATCTATTTTGGAGGGATCCACAGATATCCCATTTCTTGTGATGATATGGCCCAAGAATGAGATCTATTTCAACCAAAAATCACACTTTCTCTACTTTTCATAGATCTTCTCCTTGCGCAAAGTCTCTAGTATAGTTCTTAAATACTCCTCATGATCCTCCTTGGTTTTGGAGTATATTAGAATATCATCTATAAGGACTACCAGAAATTTGTCAAGGTAATCTCTAAAGACTCTATTCATCAAGTCCATGAATATTTCTAGAGAATTAGTGAGTCTGAAAGGCATTACTATGAATTCTTATAGGTTTTATCTTGTATGAAAAGTAGTCTTGGGGACAACTCCCTTCTTCAACCTTACTTGATAATATCCCGACTGCAAATCTACCTTTGAGAAGTATTGTGCTGCATGTAGCTAATCGAAGAAGTCATCGATTCGTGGTAGAGGATACTTGTTCTTTATCGTGATTTTGTTAAGATCACGATAATTGATGAAAATATGCATTGACTCATCCTTCTTCATGATGAAGACAAATGGTGCACCCCATGGTGAAGCACTTGGGCATATAAACCCTTTATCCAGATTCTCCTGTAGTTATTTCTTTAGCTCTTCATGCTCTACAACAACCATTATATATGGAGTCTTGGATATTAGTAGCGCCCCTGATATAAATTCAATTGAGAATTCAACCTTTCTTTTTGGAGGAATACCAGGCTGTTCCTCGAGAAACACTTCAGCAAATTCCCTCACAATAGGCATTTCATCCATGATGGTTCCTTCCTTGGAATCAATCATCAGAGCGAGATACGCGTGCTCATAGGGCAGTAATATCCATGCTTGAGATTATGTAGCTAAAGTAGATTCATTATCTTCCTTAAACTTATAATGAATTGGTGGTCGATTCTCTATATGGAGTGTGATTTCACTCTCATGACAATTTATGTTTCCTCTATATAAAGAGATCCAATCCATGCCAAGAATTGCATCAAATTCCACAACAGGGAGTATGATGAGGTTTGCTGGGAAATTCAATTCCTAGATTATGATAGGGGAGGAGTTATATTCATGGGATGAAATGATTTCCCCATTTTCCATACTCACCGACATCTTCACTTCCATGATTTTTGGCGATGCTGGTATTGTTCTACTAATCATTTGAGATATAAAAGAATGCGTAGAACCTGAATCAAAAAGTACGTTTTCTATTCTTGATTGAATAACTAGTGTACATATCACCACTTCATTGTCAGGGTTCACTTTGGTAGAAGTGATGGAAAAAGCTCTTCCTTGCTTCCTTAGAGGTTTTTGGTTGCCTTCGAAAACCCTTGGATTAGGGTACTCATTTGAAAAATGTCGCAATTCATTTCAGTTGTAGCAATGAAAAATGTGTTGCGGTTCGAACGGAGCGTTCCTCTCCTCCTTCATAGCCACAGTTCTTTCTTGCCGACAGTTAACAGCTAGGTTCCATTCTCTTCCACACCTAAAGCATTTCCTCGTCCCCTTGAGGCAATTTCTAGGGTGCTTCTTTCTGCACTTTTGTCAAGTGGGGTAGTGTATCTTCTTAGAACCTTTGGATTTATCCATCGGACCGCCATCATTGAATTCCACCTTACGCTTCATGTCCCCATGATACCCCTATGATTCCCCGATCTCCATTTCGAACTTGAGGTCACATCATAAAATTTCCTCATAGCTATCGAAGTCACGGATCGCTAATGATTTCCGTAGGCTATGCATTAGACTTCCAAAGAAGTTGTCAACTTTGCATTTGGGGGTAACAACAAAGCCGGAAGCATATCGTGCAAGCCATGTGAATTTTTTCTCGTATGCTCCAATAGATTCTTAGTCTTTTTTTTCATGAGGGAAAGGAAGTCCCTTTCCATCTTAAGCCGGAGGGTGTGTTGAAAATATTTATCGAAAAACATCTTCTGGAAATCCTTCCATTGAAACGCCTCGATCTTTTGCTTAGGCTTAGTATTTTTTATCAATGTCCACCATTTATCATCTTCACCCTCCATATGATAAGCCTCCAGGAGAACCTTCTCTTGTTTAGAACATTGAAGGATGGATAAGATCTTTCCAATGGATTTGATCCACTGTTCAGTGATCGTGGGATCAGATGATCCACTAAAAGTAGGAGGTCTTTGTCTCATAAAGCTCATGATAGAGACTTGTTCTTTATAATGGGGGGTTGAACGTTCCTCTTGACCCATGTTTCTATTCAAATCTTGAGTTAGCTAAGAGAGAAGTGTGAAAAAGTTCATTATTCCCACTCCCATTGGATTGGGCGTCTCATTAGTACAGTCATCACACTGATTTTCACATTGGTTGTTAGCCCGAGTCCTCATATTACTGGTCATTAGATTGAATAAAAAGAAATTTTTGGGTAACACATAAAGGGTAATCCAAAGACAAAAGTTGATAAATTGTAAATTAAATTTTATTTCCTTAACTTATGAATCGATTGGCTTCAATCTAGGTTTTTCATGATCTACATTCTAACATATATTCTTAAGGGTTTAATATTCCCTTAATAAGGGTTCATACTAAGCATGTGAATTAGCCAAAGCATATCCCCTGGAGGTGTCGTAACCAAGAGTGAAGCAAGGCCCATTTTCATGCACCAGTTCCCGTTCGAGTCTAGCTCAAAACAGTGTTTTCATGTTTTACCCCTAGGATAAATATGTGCTAGAGCTACCTCTACATGCTCGTATCCAGACAAGGATGTAATTTCTTGATATCCTACTTAATAATTACTCACCAAAACATAGGGATGTTTTTATTGAACTTAGTCTTGTATCTAAGGCTTCACTAGGGATTTTTAATCCTAATCCCAAAAATAACTAAACCTATCATCTGATACCAACTATGACGACCCAACTTTTATTACAAACTTAAACAAGATTTATTACATAAACTATTCACTTGATAAAACATGGAAGATCGGGAGGTCTAGTGTCTTTGGGGATTAGGATCCTTAAATCATAACATAAAACATGAAATATAACATCTTTATTGAAAACTTTCTTTACATGACCACTACATTCCCTCGTAATTAGCATTGCATGGGATTACCTGAGGACATGCATAAGAAAAGGGGGAGATATAAAGCCCGGTAAGGGAATAAACATGGAATACATGAGGAGTACAATACATTTTAGAAAATAGGAATATCAATAGAGGCCAAGAGAAATATGGACATAAAGTAATGATAATGCATGATAATCATAACATGGAAATATGGAAACAACACTTAAAATGGAATTAGCATGAGCTGAGGCTCATTACACATGGAGCATGAGTAAATTCTCATTGCACATGACTCACGAGTAAACCCTCATTTCAATTGAATTAGCATGAGTCAACACTCATTTCACATGACGTATCATGATACTATACTTTACCCAATGCATTGGAGTGCTGTATGGGCCCATCCTTCTTAAACATTTCATTTCATGCATAAGTGTGCCACAAGGATCATAAAACATGGATTCATAAAATATAATCATTTATTCCTCAAAAAATAAATTTGGAATGAAACATTATAATTAATAAGTAAATGTGCATGAAGGTGAATACCCTTGATGGTGTAATGGGCATGGTATTCACTACACAATGGCATTGGCTTGGAAAATTGGTGCAATTTCGGCAGCGTAACGACGTGATATAAGCAGTCATAAAAATTGTTGATGAGAGAGAAAGGGGTGACTCATAATATCAACATGAAATGGACAGAAAGGGGACCATATAGATACCTGTACCAACAATTTTAATGGAATTTATATTCATGATACAAAAGTATTGCTTGAATGTAAATGAGGAGAGAGAAGTTCCTTTCAGAATTTCGGCATAGTAACGGGTGTACATGAGAGAAATTTAATGAGAGAGAAAGGGGTTTCCCATCATTCAAAAAATAATAGGGTAGTATGGGGGAGGTGTGAAACCATACACCATCATTTATAATTGGAATTAAAAGGGCATAACAATATTAAAAAAATTGGAAAAAAAGTGAAAGGAAGAAAAACCATTACTTGGAAGTGTGCTTCCAAAGGCTTTTGAGAGGCTTGAGAAAGGCTTCTTGGGAGCTCCGGGCACATTGGGAGAATTATAGAGAGAGTAGGGAAGAGGTTGGATGAACTAAAAATGCTTTGAGTGAGGAGGAAGTGGGAGATTGTTTGGGTTTATATAGGACAGGTGAGTGAATTCTTTATTATTTAGGTTTGGGACCCATTACATTCAACTAATTCAAACCACAAATAAGCTCATGGTTTTTGCCCATGTTTTTTGGAAATGGGAAGAGTAAAAAAATATTTTATAAGGCCAAAGTCAGGACTTCTTAAAATAATAGGGATGCCTATGTGGTGGTGAGTCACACTCCCATGGAAAATAATTTAAAAAGACACGATGATTAATAAGTCTTGAGGGGTTCATTAATGCTTTAAAAAGTAAGTCAAACAAACCCAAAATCACATTATTTTAATGGTAAAAAATAAATTGTCAGAACATAAAGCTTATAGTATTTTATTACATCACTATTGGGTCATTATGATGTCATAAAATACATTATATATTTAAACAGTATTTAATTTTTATCTAAAAATTTGACTGTCTCAGAAAATTTTGAAAAATTCATCGTTGGATAATTTCGACATCTTGATTCCAGAAATAACCTTTATATTATCTAAATTATCTTCTAAATATGTTAATTTTCACTTTTATAATAAAAATTGACATTTATCAAAAATTCACGGGTTTTGACAAAAATTGATTTCAAACCTTAATAAAAATTACAATTGCATTCATAAAATTATAAGATCATTTATATTTAATAAAAATTAATTTAACAATAATAATATTATTTTATTATAATATTATTTAATTTCAAAATACCTTAATATAATACAATATAATTCTTAATTAAATAGTAAATAAAAACAATATTTGTACTTTACAAAACTATTAACAATGTATCAATAATGACAATAAAGTTTATTCATTATTATATACCAAAAATAATGTACATGAACATGGTACTAGCGATTTGTTACATAACCCCTTAAAACAGCCGCATAATACCTAAGGGTAAAGTGTTCGGTGGTGACAGACTCTTGGGGTGGCTCGGATAATGTCGCTCGAGTGGTAATCTCTATCAACATTTACTTTTCCTGTAGATGGTCCCATTCGAGCTTGACATGATGAAGCTCAGCTTGGGCTTGTACAAGAGCGAAACCCAAGCACGATAACTCTTTTCCGAGCTCTGACAAATGGGCTTCGTATGGAGCAATTCTACTGGATGAGGCCATCACATCTTTTGTCTGAGTAAATTGGATTTGTTAAAGCCCTATATTTATACTGATCATGTGATCACTGTTCAACAGCTATATTAGAAATGGTAAAAATTATTAACATAAAACCAATGAAGTTGAAATTTTATATCAACACTTTACATAAAAGGGACATTTAAATAGATCAAGAGGGATTTCCATTAATGAAACTTTGGGTCATTACACTCTAAATTTTTATTTATTTTTTAAAATAAATCTCAATAAAATTAAAATTCTATAATTTATATGTGTGTGCGTGAAAGTTTGTATATATATATATATCACATAATCAAATTATATAAGTGTGTTTAAATTAATTATAAACATATATATATACAGACATTATATAAATAATTAAAATGAAAACATATACATATAAACAAATATATATATATATATGGGTATACATAATATAATTGTAATTATAAATATATTTTTCGTAATATATAAAATTTATACATGGTTTTATAAATACTATGCATTTAAATTATGACATATATTAAACATATATTATATTAAATGAATTTTTATTGTAAATTTATTTTTAAATACATTTATAGTATATTATGTATACAAAGATATATAATATAAAAATAATTTAATATATATATATACATACATATATATATATATATATATTATTTATATTATAAATAATATATTAAAAATAGAAATTTATATATATAATTTAATTATTTTATATATATTGTAGTATACAATATTAATTATAAATTACTATATATATATGTCATTTAATTATATGACATATTTACAATTATATGAACATATTTAATTTTGTGTGTTTATACATATGAATATACATGATATAATATAAATGTATATAATTAAATACATAAATTTATATTATAAATGTATTTAATATAATATATTTATAATATAAATAATAAAACATATAAATTTATAGTGTTTATAAACCCAGCATAAAATTTGTATAGTTTAAAAAATTGTTAAATAATACTAATAATAAATAATAATAAATATGTAATATTATTATTATGATAGACACACAAACATATATATAATTATATAAAATTAATTATATAAATATATATATATATATATGATAATTATATTAAATATATATATATTATACCAATACATAAATAAACACACACACACAAATATAAATGTATTTATAAAGATATGTATAAATCTATTTATAAATATATGTAAATATATATATGTAGTATATACGTAGATATAATATATATATTATACAAAAATATATATTATATATAAATATTACACATAGATTTTATATTATACACAAATTCAAATAATTTATATTATTAAAAATGTTATAAACAAATATATATATATATATATATATAAACTAATAATTCACTATATAAATAAATATAAGATATTATATATATAAACCGTAAGTAAATTTGGAAGAGTGGTTAAGGTGCTTGGTTCGATGATTCTAGTAGCGTGATCGAGTCCTAGTGGCGGTGAATTTCTTTAAAACCATTGTGGCTTAAGTGATGAGATAGCTGCGCACACTAGGTCCCATAGACACGGATCAGACTAGTTATACGGGTTTTCTCTCAGCGTCCCCTCGAGGTGGGTGTGGGGAAGGTTTCATAAGAGGTGTTGGCCACCTGGGACATTGTCACGGGGGTGACGAGAGGCCTCTTGAAGGGGTGCCAAATGTGTCTGGGGATGGGGTGTCACAGGCGCTTAGGGAAGGGGTGACATCAGGGGTGTAGGGTGTGTGTCCCAATGGGTGTCAGGAATTTGGGGAAGGGGTGTCTCCCGGTGTGTGGGGCGGGTGTCACAGGGGGTGTCGTCCTCCTAGAGGGTTTCATGGGGGTGTCGAGAGGCCTGGGGAAGGGAAGTCACGAGTGTCTGAGGATGGGGTGTCACCCGGGGTGTTGGGCACCTGGGGATTCAGAGAAGCCCTATGGAAAAGGGAAGGGATTCATTGTGGGTGTCGGGAGGCCTGGGGAAGCGGTGTCCCTTGGGGTGTCTAGGTTTCTAGGGAAGGGGTGTCACTGGGGGTGTCTTGGGTGCATGGTTGGCTACCAAGGGGCCCTAGGTGGTGAATTTTAAAAAAAAATGTTTGGATAGTTTTGGGGTGTTTACAGACACTACTCCTAAATGTGGATCCCTTGACTCAATTATAAGTAGTTATATCCATCCCTAAAATAATGTGTCAAGTTAGAGGTAGTTATAACTTCCCCTAATCAACTATGTAATAAAAATTTATGTTGGTATTACAGGGAGGTTAAAACCCCTTCAAATCGAACAGCCGCTAAAAACTGGTCTACTTTACCAGTGCTTACCCAGAAACGCCTCTAATAAGAATCTGTGAGCACATTAGAGGCAGTTAGATATAACCAACGCTAATGTATTTAGGTGGTTTATAACCAATTATAAATGAAAAATATATCCCCTTATAATCACCATGTTTTTTTGTACTGAGAACGACATAATGCACCACCCACACACCAGTGTTTCAAATGCTAGAAGTATGATCATTATTCCAAAAAATTATAGAATCTGAAGTTTAATATGATGATTTAAATTATAATGTTAATAATACTATAAAAAAATAGAAATATCTTCTGATCACTATTTTTTTGATAATGAAGTGATGAAAGGTACACTTACCATCCACTCTAGAACTACTAATATCTTATTTGATTTTAGATCTGCCCACTTTTTTATATCTGAATTATTTCCTAAGGGTATCACAATATCACCCCAACTATTATATTTTGAATCATCATAAAAACCCTATAATGTTATAATTGTCACTTCTCAATACTATGATTCTTATCTAGTTGTAGTTTGTTAGAATTTAATTATTATAAATCAGTTTATTCTCCCTCTAGCTGAGCATGATGTTATCATACGCATGGATTGGATTTCAGTATTTAAATACAACTTCAATTTTAAAGAAAGTGAAGTTATATTTTATATTCTGAACTAACCTATGATATTTTATATTTTTAATGATATATAAGGAGTATTTTTTGAAATATCATCCATTATATGGGTCTTAAACCTATTTAAGATGGGTATTTAGCTCATATGTTTAGAGGGAAATTTATCATCAAATAAATTCCTATTATTTGGGAGTTTGTTGATGTGTTTCTAAAATAATTTCTTAATCTTCCACAAAATCATGAATTTTATTTTTCAATAGAACATATATATGGTTCCATACATATTTCAAAGACTACATATATAATTTACTCGATTGAGTTGAACGAATTGAAAAAGAATCTCTAAGAGAATCGTGAAAATGGATTCAATCCTCCATGTGAACCTCTTTGGGTTAAAAATGTTCTTTTTATTAATAAAAAATGATGGAACAATGTGTATCAACATTGATTGTTGAGAAATTAACAATATCACAAAAAAAAGTATCATCTACCCCAAATTGTTGACTTGTTTGATCAACTACATGGAGCTCAATAATTTTCCAATACTGACCTTAAATTTTTATATCATTAATTGAGGTATGTGATGTTTTCCTCAAAATTATTCATGTTTGAACTGGTTGTACCTATTATCCAATGATATTATACACCCAAACTTTCTTCCTCCACCTTGGATGTGATGAATTAGATTGTTCCTCATCACATAAAATGGTTGAATCTTCTTATTCATCTTGTAAAAATTACACACTTTTATCATTTTCTATAAAAATTTTAATCTATTAGAAAAAACATCTTTATCTTTATCACTTATGATACTTTCATCTTCTATTGTGATTTATTTCTTTGTGAATTCTAGAAACTTCACATCATTTGTATCAAAAATATTTCCTATCAATTTTTTAATAATGGTAACATATTTTATTTTATAGATAACCGAGATATATCTTATCAACACCTTTCTTGTGAAACATCCCCAGATTTTCTTCTTTAACATTGATCACATAAGGGATTCAAAACACACTTGGATGCATCAAATACTTTATAATTATAGTAATTGATATTTTCTTATGAGATATATAAATTTTTATTTTATAATAAATTATATTTTTGGGGAACCACCACACAAATAGATTGTCTCCAAAAATACTAAGAGGTATCACACACTATCATCATTGCTCGAGCCATCTCCAATAAACATTTATTCATCAATTCAACAATAGCATTTTATTTGGGTAAATATGGTACACTAATTTCATTGTTAAATACCAACCATCTCAATATCAGAATAAAATATTCTACTTTTGTATTTAGCACATTTTTTATATTTTTCAAATGAAAACGACTCTCATTTTCTACACTTCATCCTAAATTATTAAACTTTCATAAATCCTTTCATTTATGTTTTATAAAAATAATAAAATTAAATAGAGTAATGTGTCCAATAAATGAAATAAAATAATTACCTAGATTTTTTGATTTATTCTCCAAATTCCCACAAATTTTACAATTAATGACCTCGAGTGGTTGGGTATATTAAATCTATAAATTTTTCTATGAAGAGATAAAAAATACCTTCTGTATATTGGGAACATCCAGTTATGTTCTATTATAAACATAGGAAAATTACAATAAATATCTAAAATAGTAAAATTGATCATATTCCTTTTCATGGATGAAAATTCCTTCAATTCCATAAATTATTTTCTTTTTTCCAGCTCAAATAAAATCAATTTTCAACATTTCCAACTAGAAATTGATTAATTATTATTTTTTATCCTCTTTTAAAAATACATCCATCTTGTATTGTCTTCACCATAAATCCCTCCCTTTGAAATATAATTAAATTTATTTCATCATATGACTATGATGCACTCAGTATATTGTGTTTCAATCCTTTAATAAATATAGTGCTATTAGATTCTAGTTGATCTTTACCAATCACAACTTATCCAACAAATGTTTTCCAAGTGAAACATAATTTTAAAAGTAAAAAATCAATATTTGAAATTTTTAGTATTATTTTGAATCTTCAAAAACGTTATTCTATGAGAGGAACTTTCACTCACTAGAATACATGGATTATCCTCATTTAATGCTTTATGTGTCACATCCAAACCCAATGATTTATAATTTCATATTATCTTCTTCTTCTAATGATGTTTAAAATTATAACTCATATTTTTCTAGTTTGGTATAAGGATGATAAAATATTTTGTTAGTGAGTATACTATTTAAACTTCACTGGCTTCTCTTATACCATTAATATTTTTACACTACTGGAAATATGACCTTTCCCAACGCTTCTATACCAATGGTTCATAAAAACCATTGGTATAGGTTCCCTTTACCAACGGTTTGGCCAAACCGTTGGGAAATCCCACTTTGAGGCCACCTTTACCAAGGGTTTGGGCAAACCGTTGGGAAATCCCACATTGTGGGGACCTTTCCCAACGGTTTTGGCCAAACCGTTGGAAAAGGTCCACTTTGTGGACATCGTTCCCAAAGGTTTGGCCAAAACCGTTGGGAAAGGGTATACGTTTCCCAACGGTTTTCCAAAACCATTGGGAAAGGTCCCCCATGGATCCAGAATCAAATCCAGGCTCAAAATCTATTCCAACGGTTGTCAAAACCGTTGGTATAGGTCTATACCAACGGTTTTGACAATTGTTGGTATAGATCCTTTGATTTTTTGTCATTTCTTCTTACCCAGAACATTATATAAATCAAAATTTAATATAATTATGAGAATACGTATATGTATTTATGTAATTATATACACAAAAGTCTTGTTAGGTTAGTGGTTAAGTCGTTCAATAATAAACTAGTGGTGCTGGGATCAAATCCCAGCGAATTTTTTTTTTTTTGAAATACATATACCAACGGTTCCACAACCGTTGGTAAAGATTTTCATATTAATTATACCAACGGTTTCCAAAACAGTTGGGATAGGTCTATAGCAACGGTTTTTGGAAAACCATTGGTATAGACCTATCCCAACAGCTTACTTGGCCACGGTTCTCCAAACTGTTGGTATAGGATATACCAACGGTTTGGAGGCATATACCAACAGTTCCAAACCGTTGGTATATGTTAGTTTTCTATTAGTGTTAGGTGACTTTGAAAAAAAAATGAAATATATTTTTTAACATTATTCCATTAATATTGGTTAATCCTCTGAAAATAACGTGTGTTAAACCTTCAGAGATCATAATAATATTGATTGTTGAACCAAATTACTCGTCCAAAGTTATTAGAGGCTCTACATTGACATGAATACCCATAAAAACCTTAATTTATACTACAGTAATACTATTGTCCAGTTGTTGAAACTTGTATTCATTCCATCTATAAGTGACCAATAATGTAACATTTTTCAATAAAAAATATTATAGACTACTAACATATTCTTCTTTATATTTCAATTCTTTTTATCCTATTTATAGACACCAATTTTATTTATTTTTGAGTTCAACTTAGTGTTACTAGAATTTATATATTTTTTAAGGATCACTAGATATATCCAAAATCATGATCTTCCTTAGTTGTTTATTCTTTATAGGTTCTACACCAAAACTGATAGAATTGTTTTCACACTTATAGAATAAATTTTTATATTTTTCACTAGCTCCATACTTCTTTGAGTATTCTCTGACTTCTAAAGTGTGATTATGAAATATGGTTTTAGAAATGTTTAGTTGTTATTTTTATTTAACATATTTTAATGGAATATAGCTAATAAATTTCTATTATAATTTAATTTTTCTTTTAAATTGATGTTTATAGTTTTCTAAAACATAATCTTCTTTTGCATTCCATCAATTTATTTCAGTAAATTTGATTTTTTACCATCATGGAGATATTCTTGGTTATAAGAAGAATTTTTTTCACTATTCCAAATGCGGTTATCATTATCCACCTTTGTGATCTTAGACATGATTGTTCTAAATCACTATTTAATATAAACTCCATCTGATTTTATTATCCTACAATTATTGAATTTAAACATTAATAACATGTAAATTCTTCTACATTTACCTAAATAATGAGAATATTTTCATTAATGTCATTAGAATTTTAAATTTTCGATTATTTACTATAGATTTCATTTTAAAAATAGTTGGATAAGAAGGTTATATTTCTACATTTATAGAAATTATTTCCCATCCCTTTAGATAAAAAAGTTTTACTTTTTTGAATTTTCTTCTTTCCCCTTGATTGTTCTTCTCTTTCTACTTCATATTTACTATAATTATCTTATTTAAATATTAGAAAATGTTTAGAAAAATTTAAAATAAATTCAAAAATTAAATATTCTAGTTTATTATTTCTTTCAAACATTACTTTATTCTTATCACATTTTTGAAGATAAGATAAATTATTTTGTTAAACATAATTTCTACATTTGAATCTAAATCTGGATAGCTCGTTTTATATACATCAGTCTTTTTTATACATCTCAGGTTTTGTGGATTTAAATTAAATATAATTTTTATTATTAACCATAATTCTTATTACCTATTCTATCAGGGACCATTTATCTATTGATAATAGGATTGTGACTACTCCAAGACAGCCCTTAATAGTCTAGTGGATGGAGACCAACACCTAGTAGTTATAACACTCACATTGGATTCCTTAGAGTATGATACATGTACACACACATACATCTATAGTCCCATACAATATGAAATGTAAAATACAACCGATACTATGTGAATTCAAACATCTAAATCCCACAATTAGAGTATGATTAAAAATACTAGAAATCATAAAGGTCAAAATACAGTCCCACCCAAAAATGGAATGAATTCCAGTATATAATAAAGTGGAAAAAATGGTCAAATATGACAAAAATCCATAACAAAATTTTCCATCTAGCCCAAATTATGCCCATTATGGTCCTAGTATTCCAAAAAACTCATTGAACGATTGATCATAAACATAAAATGTGTCATATGTAGAAAGATTCAATGAAAGGGTGAGTATAATGAAAACTAGTGTGACACCTCAAAATCAGTAAGAATACTGTATCAAGATAATTCATTTCATTATAGGATATGTCAATCATGGTTGGATACATACAGTGAAACATCCAAATATACCCATGGTATAGACTAAGTCTCAATGTATAGTCTGAACTATATTGCTAGCCTAATACTCGGCTCCAGGGTCCATAAACACACTCTCCCAAGAGAACTCACTCTATGAGTCTGGTAGCACTAATGGGATCCATATAATATTTCATTATCTCAATGTATCACCATAATAAAGTACATTTTGCATGTATGAAGATATTTATACATATATGGGGATCACACCTAGGGAAATGGAGTATACCAACAACCCAATATGTATTAAAATGCTACATAGGGGATCAATGCCAATGTATAGATGATCACACTAATTTATAGAACCTCATAAAGGTCATTAGATGGTGTAGGATTCCACCCACGTCCATAGGGATTCTAATAAAACTATCTGAGGCTAATTTCCTCTGATTGGATTACAATCTGATTCTCATGATAAAATATCATACTATACCCACATGGAATTAATTAAAGGAATTACCCTTAAAGGAAACTA
Organism: Viscum album; assembly: GCA_963277665.1. Classification (NCBI taxonomy): domain Eukaryota; kingdom Viridiplantae; phylum Streptophyta; class Magnoliopsida; order Santalales; family Viscaceae; genus Viscum; species Viscum album. The sequence continues at coordinate 7,957 of CAUJRU010001456.1, read as the reverse complement.
CTCCACACTAAGTGGAACAAGGAATAAAAGTTATATTCCAAAAATTTCATGATTTATAAGTATTTTACACAACATTTACCACGAATACCATACATTCCTATGTCCACCTTTGTGTGCCTATACTTGTTGCCATGTATATCTGGTTGTTCCCGTGAACTAAGGTTGTGTCATGTATGAGGTCATGTCAGAATACTAGAATGTGACCATGTACACTAATCATGTTTGTGTTCCTTTCCAGGTATATACCCATGTATCTTCTAATAAACATGTCTAGACACCATCCATATATCACATGGTGTGTGGTAGGGACCATATAGTGTGTGATCCTAATCACTTCTATTGAAACATTAGCACCACATTAAGGTCACCATATTGATTCTATCTCCAAATTACATGTTTTTTGTTCATAAATTTAAAACATCTAAAAGTACTCCATGCATCCCCTAGATCTCCTACCGTGGCTGTTATTCTCTCTAGGAAACTCTGATTTGGGTTCGGTTGAGCCTCCTGGTCACCGCTTGTTAGAAAAATGACATTTATTCACTTATAAAATGATTCATATTGTCATTTAATCACCTTCATAATTTAGAAAACATTTAATAATCAAGAACACCAATTTTATTTGATCCTCATCTTGTCTCCCTCCATCATCTCACCACAATTGCAACCTCAGGCATGAACCAAACTAATGGTATTGATCCATTGAACTAAAGAACTATTCCACAATGATCAAATACTTGGAATTCATAAAACCATAGGCTAATGGAATTCGCACGATGAACATGAAATGAAATGAGGGAGAAAAATAATAAACATGAGGATTTAAGCTGGTCCCTTGTTTTCTTATACCTATATTTATTATCATAGATTGGATTAATGAAGATGAAAAATAATAGATCAATAATAAACAAAACAATCTATCATATTTAAATCAATTATCAAGGAACAACTCAATTATTTTTTATAGAATTAATCTCAATTAAACATGGGATCAATAAATGGGATGAATTCAAAAAATACAAACAACCTGCATTTATTTAATATTGTTCACTAATAAAGAATGATCATGCATCATAATCATTAAAGAGAAACACAAAATCCAATTTCATTGATGATCCTTGCGATAGTGATTTGATCCTATGATCCAATTTAATTTTCAAAAACCACTCCAATACCTCCTATCAAGTTCTCCAGGGTTACAAGGCTAACTGTAAGACTCAACAAAAATAGGGTATTCATAAAGGTTTCATAGGGCGGCGTATCAAAAAAATAAATAAATTAACTCAATTTATTTACATTAATATTTTTCCCATTGATATTTTTTGGGAAATGCCCAATGACAATAAATATCATGTCTCTACTAGAGTAAAACCCATGTTTTTAAATCAACAGAGGTATCTTATTTCTGATTTGAGATTCTTTATAAGATTTATTTCACCATATCAGGAAAATTATGCATATGTGAAATTAATATATTTAATATTTTTCAAATAACAATTTTGGGATTACTAAGACTCTAAATCTCATATTGTCTTATCACCTAGCTCATAAAATGGTATTATATATTTTTAAAATAATTATATGAAAATAAAAGACATTATATTCTCCCCACATTAGGTATTTTCATTGTAAAAAGTGAGATATAATACTCAAAAAATGATGGTACTAAACTCACATCTGTGTCTCTCACTCATATGTGATCTCATGATGATTAATGTGTTATCACTGGATACATTCCAAATGAATCACTAACCCATGGAGGATCATCACCTTTATATCCTCAATCTCCACCAAATACACTACAAAGATGGATTTATCCTCGATGTCTATCTCACCATAGTCGACAACATGTGATGGGTCTTGCACATATCTCCTCAACTCCAACATGTGGAAAAAATCTTATGCCCAGTCTAAATATGGTTGTTGACCCACACTGTACACCACCATTTTGAATCAATGTAGTATCTATAAAAGACCAATGAATCAAACATATAACTTGCTTCCCTGATGAAATATCTAAAATCCACATCTATGTGAGACCATAAGGAACACATAGTCTCCCTGATCAAAATCATATAACATTATTCTTCTTTCAATATAGGCCATCTAGTGGGTCATTGATGTCCTCATATACTACTCGATGATATTTTCCTTCTATGTCATAGATTACTCCAACATTGGGCCCACTAATATTGACTTATAAAGATCTATATAACAAGACGGTAACCTATAGGGTCACCAACAAAACACCTCAAAAGGTTTCATGTTGATGGTGTAATAGTAGATATTATTATATAAGAATTACACCAAGGATAGATGATCCTACCAACTATGTCCAAATTCTAACATAAAATACAGAAACATGTCCACTAGATACATATTGTTCTTCTTTGTCTGGTTTTCATCCTGGGGGTGAAATGTTGTACTCAAACACAACTAAGTTTTATAGACCCAACCCCAGTTTCAAAGAGTCGGTGCCTTATTTTATTATATTGTAATAAAAATAGGGAATTATTATCTCAAAGGAAATAATATTTGATTTCCTTTGTAAAACAAGATACATACAAAATTTAGACATTAAAACATGAAATTAAATTCAACATATCAACATCTTTTGAATCACACATAAAATCATAGATTATTATTTCAATTCATTACTAATATTCATCTTCACCACATAGGGAAGAATAATACCTAAGAAATGGGTGGTCTTAGATGCTGATTAAGGGAATGTAATATAGTGTATGTTATCATAAAAATAAAAACTATACATGGTTAATAACTGAAAAAAATTTCTTTAAAAATAATACTTGAACATAATATGTTAGTAATGAAAGCTGATTAAGTAAGGACAAAAAAAAGATCATGAGAGAATGAAACATAACCATAGATATTTTACTAGTCAAGTAATCACATGGTTTGTCAATCAATAATACCATAATTAATGAATGTATAATACTGAACATCTAAAACATATTTTCAAGGCCTCATCCATGATGTCTGAAAATACTAGGGTAAGGCCTCCGCCAAAACCCAATTAGATTTTGTCTCATGATACCTACCAATTCATCAAGGACTATAGAGGTCCCCACCCATCACTTTAGGTGTAATTAATTCCTCATATTAAATGGGATAAACATAAACAACATGATCATATAAAATAACATTCCCCAATCTATACCCAAAAACACTAACTATTCTGAGTTTTATGTTGAATGGTATCGAGATAGTACATCCACGATAAAACCAATCATTAACCGTTGAATAAAACATGTTAGAAGAGTATAGAAGTCAATTTAAAATGGGAATACATAAGGATAAATTATTATATAAATAAAGTTTATATTATGGGAGCCGATTAATCATTATATAAAACATTAATGGAAATCGCTTGGATTATTTTGAGTGGATTCACTCGTAATGAGTTTTTTTGGATTTAATATTTCACATAATGTGTGTATGATGATTCCATAACATAAAATAATATAAAATAAATATATTATGATTTGTTTCAACCATAAATATGGTTTCATGCACATCCGTGAAGAGGGTAATAGAACATGTCGTCCAAGAATGGGATAAATTAACACATCTTGGATGGTGTTTTAAATTTTGTATAAATGGAGGGGAAAGGAGATATGTTGGTGAATTATTCCCTTTGAATAAAAAATTTAGCATTTTTAACGTTATATAGTTATCATACATTTTGGATGGTGGGAGTTGAGGATAGAAAAGAAATGAAAGAACTTGAAAGTAAAGGGCAGTTGAGAAATCCCTTAAAAAAATTCAGCAGCCTAACAACGTTACATAAAAATTCATGAAATATGGTGATTAGAGAAAAAGGGATATCTAATAATTTTTTACATAATATAGAATGTTTTGTGTATATTCAATGAAATATCAAAACATAATACAATGGAAATTTAAAAGGAATAACATTGAAGGTGTGATTGAAAATGAGGAGGGTGGTAGATTTCATTAAATTGTAAAGTAACTCCTTAAACATTATGGTTAAGACCTTGGGGATTGAGGAAAACATAAGAGGACTCCTCAAAAGGTAAAACTAACAGAGCTTCGAGGACATTGAATTTTGAATGAATGTAATTGAATATATGGGTGGGTATTTATTGAAATGGTGAGGGAATTTTTTATTAATTTTTTAAGACACCTCATTAGTGGTATATGAAAAACCATGGTCTTGTCCATGGATTTTTCCATGGTATTGGCCACAAGGGACACATAATACCATATTTAAATGTAAAAATTTCAACCAGAATTTTATATTAATTATTATCTCATTGTGATGTCATTAAAACTTCTGAAAACTTGAAACTATGATTTTACTATTCATGGAAAACTAAGGTATCTTATAAAATTCTCATAAAGTAATCACAACATAATATTTACATTCTCAATTCAAAAATGAAATTTATTTTTTCATTATAATTCTATAAATATGAAAATTTTAACTTTTATCTGTGAAAATACATATTTATTTAAAATAATACTGGGCATAAAATGCATATTAAAATCTTCAAAACATAAAGAATAAAATTATTTTATAATTTTTAATTAAAGAAGAGTGTTTTTAATAGATTATTTCATTATTATAAACATTAATAAAACCATAGATTTATATAATAAATAAATTCTCCCTAAAAATTACAATTTTTTACCTGAAAATTCAATTTTTCATATTTGTCAAAAAAATTAAAAAAGAAACTCTAAACAGAAATGATGGGACAACAATTTTATTTATACATTTTTAGTTGAGGTTACTATTCCATTGGTAATATTACTATTCATAATTGTATGATAATATTAATATGGGAAATTTACTATTCCCCAAAAATGTATGTTGATCCTATCATACCCTAAATATATTACTAAATGTAACCTTGTATGTTAGTTTTTCTAAATTCAAATCATTGTGGAGGAAAATTTATATTTTCTGGCTAGGTTATAACAATGTGGTATTTTGTAGATAGTAGGTGTTTTGTGAATTCAATATTAAATTTATTTATAAATCCTTTGGGTTTTACATTCCCCCCCCCCCAACAGAAAATTCATCCTACAAATTACCAGAATGTTGCATCAATAATATTTTTGGATTGTTCCTCATCATAAGATCATTAGGCATTGATGTCAACTCATTAATTATATGATTTTTACAATGTAACATAACCAGTCGAGTCATCAAATTCCTCAACACCTATTCTTTACTATACAGAATCTAGATAGGCTCTTTACAATAAGATAAGTCATGTTCTAATTCTATACCTTCAAAAGTGAGTAAATGTGTTGGGTCTGGCTTGAAATTTCCCAACAATGAGATGTGGAACACATTGTGTAATGTATAAAGGTTGGGTGGCATTGAAAAACGATAATCCAAAGCTCTAATTACATCCATAATTTAAAAAATACGATAGTACCTAGAGCTCAATTAATATTTCTTCCCAAATCATATAACACCCTTCCATGGAGATACTTTTAAGTAAACATGATCTCCCACATAAAATCCCAAATACATCATTTGATTATCATCTATTCTCTTTTACCTTCATTGAGCTGCATTGATATGGGTTTGAAATTTCATTGCCATCGCTGTTGTTTCCTCTACAAGCTGTGGGACAACAAGCTTCATTTCACCAACTTCATCCCAACACATTGGTGTGACACCTCTTTCCATACAATTCATTATATGGTGCCATTTGAATACATGAATGGAAACTATTATTATAGGAAAACTCTCCCAAATATAAATATTGATCCCACATACCTTTAGTGTAAAGTGATCATGATCTCAACATGTATTCAAAATTTTGGATAATCCATTCTAATTTCTAGTCAGTTTGAGGGTGATAAGAAGTAATCAGTTGAAGCTAAGTACCAAATGATTTTTTAGACATTTCAATAATTTTGATTTGAATCACGGATCATGATAAGAAAAATTTGTGAGAGGTGCTCCATGATATCTTGCAACTTCCTTGATATAGATTCATGTAATGAAATCAAGTGGAAAATCCTCCCTTATAGCAAGGAATTGTGCAGATTTCATAAGTCAATCTAAAATTAGTAATATTTTATCCTTCTTTTGTGGAGTTTTGGGTAATCTAGTAAAAAATATTCAGGGTAATGTCATCATATCTCCATATAAAAAGAGGCATACGATTCAGGACTCCTCTAGGATATTGTCTTTCTGCCTTTATTTGATGATACTAAATACATCCTAATACATAATCAGCAATATCATAAATTGTGTTGTCCCACCAAAAATGTCCCTTCAAATACTGTTATATTTTATTAATAGAAGACTATATATATAAATTTGATCAATTGGAATCATCCATTAACTCCCTTTTAAACTTAGGTATTGTGGAAACACATAGCCTATTCCCAAATTTCAAAATTCTATATTAATACACGATGTAATCCAACTTCCCATCATTCACACCTTGAATTTTCTTTGGAAAATTCTCTTCATCAGAATGAGAAGTTTTAATTAATTCCAATAATGATATTTGGGAAACCAATTAAAATATTAATGATGTATAACATTATTTAAATATTCCCATGTCTATATTTACTAGATCCGTGTATAGTGGATCCCTTTCAATCTACATTTTGCTGAAAAAACCATGATCATTCCTTCTCAATGCATCAGCTACCTTATCGACCTTTCTTGGATGTTAATGTGTGGAACAATCATAATCATTGAGTAGCTCAATCCATCTCATTTTCCTCATGGTGAGTTCTTACTATGAGAAGTTATATTTCAATTTCTTTTGATTAGTATATATATTACATCTTTCACCATAGAGATATTCCTCTATATCATCTGGGAAAAGATTATAGCTCTCAACCCTAGCTCATTACTTGGGTAGTTTAGTTCATTAGTTTTAAATACATTGATTCATATTCAATGACTCTATCATTCATTATAAAGACATAGACATGTCCTTTCTTTGATTCATTTCTATAAATAAAAAATACACCATTTCCTGATGGTAGAGTCATGATTGGAGCATTAACTAACCTCATATTCAATTCATCAAAACATTCTTTACATTATTTTGTATATAAGAATGTCTCCCCTTTACATGTATGCTTGGTTAATGGTTTGGATAAACAAGTATAGTTATGGAAGAAATGATAATAATAACCTGTTAAGCCAACAATATACGTACCACAATTATGGTCGTTGGAGTTTTCCATTCTTTAACAGCCTTTGTCCACTTCAGGAAATAGTGGGTTTCCCAATTGATCTATTCCAAATGTTTGAATAAACCATTTTTATACTGTGAAAAAAGTCACATTTTCCAAAGTTTTTCTTAAACCCTCAGCAAATGTGTTAATATATTTATGCTTTTCCAACGATTTGAAAAAATCATTGGGAAAGCTTTAGTTACTATAACATATACCAAATATTTTACTAAAACATTGGTAACAAGGGGAATTCCCAATGGTTTTTAAAAACCATTGGGGTTGTTTTCCTTAAATACCCATCACCCCTCTACCTGATTGCAGACTGTGTAGACCCTAATCCAAAGCCCCTCACAAATTTCTCTCAGCCCCGAAACTCCTTCAAGTCATAGATATATCTTCAATAAATCAGTTTTCTATTTATACACTTCAAATTAGTAATTTTAACCTTATTTTTAATGCTCTCCCTCTATTTTTATCTGTTTTCTATTTTTATTTGGGTTAAATTTGAGCTCCTATAGTCTGTGGCATACATAACCCCTTGATTTGTTTCTGTTTTTTGTTTAACACTTCACCCATGGTAAAGGGTCTGTTTAGTGGGGTAAGAAAGTATTTTCTATGGACATTAGTCTAGTTGAAAATTGGATTTGGATTTTTTTATTTATAGTTTTTGTTCAAGGAATAATGGTAATAGTATTGATATTGATGAAGAAATGGATGTAGGTGGGGTGATATATTAGAATTGTGATGTGGT